>VWZN01000351.1:553352-581417 GCA_013396955.1 Regulus satrapa | reverse complement strand
TTTAAAAAAAATATATATATATATATATATATAGGGATTGCTGAAGACAGATTAGAGGCTGCCCTTGGTAAATCAAGTACAAGGACTGGACAAACCCTGACAGGCAGAGGGGTTTATTCATTCCCAGAGTGACTATACAGTTTCTTCCTAACAAGACATTAAGTTACACTGTTAAAATTATGTCATAAGGTCTGAAAGGGGCTATTAGTCTTTTCTCAGTAAACCCAGTAACACTCAAAGACACCTGCCAGAAGCAAAGTGGTATTTAACACATTACACAAAGCATCTTTAAAGAGTTTACATTTTTAAATGGGGAGAAGATGGTAGAATCATAATCTACATAAACAAAAATAAAACGCAACATGATGTACAAAGCATACAAGAGTTAACAGCAAAACACTTTTTTGTTGCTGGTGTTGGTTGGTAAGGGGTTTTTTGTGGGTTTTGTTGTTTTGGTTTATTTTGTTTATTTCTTCTTGTATAACTCCCACACCAGTAAAACAGCCCTGAAAATGAATCAGCAGTATTAACTCCCTTGGCAATGATGTGCTGAGAGGGGCAGGTTCTCCTCTCTCATGTACAGTTAAGAAATGCATTTGTTTTTTCTTTCTTTTATACTGAACATACTGTTCTTTGTCCTCACCAGGAGGGAAAGACTCAATCAATCAATCAAACAAACAAACAAATCCAACCCATAAACCAAAAATAAAACCCCAAAACTGAAAGCCTCAGTGAAGTCAGAATTTATTTCTCTATTAATAAATGAGGACACTGGATTCTGTTAAGAGACTGGGGAGTGTGTGTGGAGAAAAAGTCCCTTAAGTGCAAATCTAACAATTCCATAGAGCTTTTCATGCAAGTTCTGGAAAGAATCTTTATTAAATTATTTACTCTTACTTTAGACACATCACTTACCTTAGGAAATTCTGGCTGGTCACTGTCTGCAGCCTGCTGTTAAAAACATTGCCTTGTGCCAAAACGGGAGTGGAGGAAGAAGAGATTAGTAGATCCAGAGATTCAGCTTTGTCTGGGCATTTGGAGGTGGTTTACCTTGCTCAGAATGGGCTTTCATTAGCAGTGCAGTTACTGCAAACACTGCACTGGGATTCAGTCAGGTACTGTTGGGTCTGGTGGCACCAGCATGAAGAGCTTTGTGAGCAGGGAGCTATGTGTGGATGATAATTTGCTGTGGACCTGCTCTTTTTATCCAGACCATGATATCTCCAGGATTGCCTAAAGCAAAGCCAATGCTGAAACTACCATCCTGTTTTGCTACTCTAGGTCTGTCAATTCTTCTCTCACATCCTCCTTCCCTAGAGCATATCCCAGTTCATCTTCCTAATTTTCAAAGATCTCCAGTCATTTGTGCCCTACCTGTCCTCCTTATCAGTTAGCAGCTAAGTTGGCTCCTTCCTTTACTCTTTCCCTGAAAACTGAGGCAAGTTCTTGGTGCCTGGAGCTGAAGCCCACTGTGCAGCAGGCTGATCCCTGGCCAGCAGTCAGTCTGCGTGGCATGCACAGAAGGGAAGGGATGTTTATGTTTAGGGCTGCTAGTGGAAAGTTGTGGATTCTGACACTGAAAAACTTAACAGACCTTAGCTCTCACATCCTTGCAGTCTACAGCCTTTATGGTGCTAGGTACCATGGAATTTTGAATATGAATACACTAATACATTAGCATGTTTGTAGCCTAGCCATGTGGAGGTGGTGTTTGTTATTTGCCTCACAGCCTGATCCACTGCAGAACTCGCCTTAAAACAAAAGGCAGCTTAGTCAGTTATCCCATATAAGCAGCAATTTTTTGAAGAGATGCAAAGAGGCTTTCACAGCTGTTAAAAAAGAAATGCCAGAACACTTAATATACCTTCCTTCTAAATTATCTCTGCATTTCAGAAGGGCTGCAGTGTCTGTACAGGATTATGCTATGTGCTGCATCTGCCTGGAAAAATATGTTTTTGTGGCTTCCTTGTGAACTGTACTTTAATATATCAAAGACCCCACATTTTCTCATAACTGTTCTTAAAACCTCAGCTTTCCATTTCATAATCTTTCTTCCTGCCTGCTGTTCTCAGAGTGGTCTGTACTAACAGGGGGAGAGGGTGAGCAGAGCCTGGGGGTGAATGACATCACTCCTGTCACACTTTGGTGCTAGGTCGGTCTGGGGTTGAGGGGAAGGAGTAGCTCCCTGGATGGTCTGAAACCTCCCTCTCCTGCAGCCCTTCCCCTTCTGTACCTGATGCATGTGGGCTGTGGAGCTGCAGGGCACAGACCAAAGCTCTCCGTGACAGCCTCAGGCACAGAAATTGGCCACAGTGTTGCTCCTGAAGAGCCGGCAGCAAGAGCAATCCATCCTTTTCCACAGCCTTGGATGGCTGCAGAGAGAGTTTCTCCTCCCCATCCTGGCTCTAAGCAGGATCTATTAAAATGTTCACATTGTGTATAGGCAGAGGTGCCCCTCACACATTGCGCTTCCTCCTCTGATGAGGAACCAGGAAACCTGAAACGAGGGACAGCTATGGAAATAGCAGCTCCCCTGGGCTAAGGAAAACTGAGAGTTTGGAGAAACTGTGAGGTTTGTGCTTTCATAAGGCTGACATCATGGGATGGCCTCACAAGGGCCACCAAAGAAAGAGCTGCAGTAGGTAATAGGTGATCTTAAAATGGTTTGTACTGCGGTGCTGCTTGGAGGAATAATTCCTAACTTAGTTGACAAGCAAGCACATGGATCCTTCTCATTCTCCACACCCTCCAGGATGCCCTTGTGGAGGGCACAGCTCTGTCTGCTGGGCAGATGTCTCTTTATCCAGTAGTCAGCTGGGCTGTGGAGTTGTCTTTCTGCCAGGCAATAGAACAGTCCCACCGTGAAGGTCTCACCAGCTCACTAAACCAGCACAAATATCTTGCAATCTACTTATTATTCCTTGCTTTTTGGGAGATTTTTAATGTCTTATTTTTAATTATATATCTCAACATATTTTTCAATTTTCGCTAAATAAGGCAGGAGTAATGTATTTTTTTATTTCTTTCCTTCCTTCATTATGAAGATCAATGTTTTAAAGGCTATTTCTGGGGTCTACACTACTACATTCATATAGATATTAGGAAACAGACACAGATTATTTCTTTCCTACTGGTTAATAAGGGTTTTATTTTGCCTGTCAATAAAGCATCAATATAAGCTGTCAATTAAGGCATTGACTGTGGGCATATTAAGAACCCCTAGAAAATTTCACTGGTCTCCATAATTCCGTATTTTCTCCATTCTTTTTCTACCATCTCAGAAGCTGAGTGGTAGCTAAAGAAAGAAGATAAAGAGCTGTGTTCTATCAGAGATTCAAACTTAGAACCTCAGAGAAGTTATAAAGACAGGATAGCATTTAATATTGCTAGAAAGCTTCACCTTACCTGCTCAACAATAACTACTAACAAGCGTCTACACAAATGTCAGCAACTCCCTCAGCAGTAGCTGCTCAGTCTACTTTTTCAGGCCCTAGAACAGGCACCAGGCAGCAGCAAATTTGCTGTCTTTCCTGCCAATAATGTTTCAAATATTTGTGCAGTTAATGTAGTTTTAATATCACTCATTGTGGCAATATTGTTGCTAATGAAATAAAAAGCTGCGCTCAGAAACCGTGTCTGCAAGGACATGAAATAATGATAAAAATATGAGAAAGACAAAAAGTTTTCCATTCCAACAAAAGTTGCAAACTGCACATCTTTTTTTTAATGCAAGTAAAAAGACTCCTGAGAGCCTTGCTAATGTGAAGGGAGCAGATTATAGAATTAAATTTGTTTGCATTTTATTTTCTCTGTTTCACAATATTCAGGACTTGTTATTTTCTAGTTCTTTAGAATTACAGATTTTAAGATGAAGCTATAGCACATCTTTTAGCTGTGCAAGTCCTAGTTTAATCTGCATTTGTTATAATTTTGCTGGATATTTGCTAGAAGTCCAGCTGGTGGGAGATTCAAACACAACCCATAAGTTGCTGCTCACCAAACCCCCTGGCAGGGCCATGGTCTGACCCCCTTTGTCCCAGCACCTGCCTCTTACCATAGAGATCAGTTCATAGCAGCTTTTAAATTCCACCCTGGCTGTTCACTGATTGCTGACACAATGCAACCATCATGTAGTAATTTCAGCATCTGCAGAACTGGGCCATTGGACATTTCACAGATAAATAATGCTGCAGGGTCCAGATAGCCTTAAAATAAAGGTTACCCACAACAGAATGATTAGAGTCTGAAAACTGAAGCATGTGTTCATCTGCTTTAAGACGTAATTGAAAATACAATTCAGTATGTGCTAAATTAATGATCACAGGCAGAGATCAGATGGTTGGTACAGGAAAAAGAATCCACATGCCATGTGTCTGTTTCTGCTGTGATGTGATGGGAATTAGTTTAAAAATATTTCTTGCATCTGTTGATTTTTGATTCTACTTTTGAGTAATAATTCAATCTTCATCAGTATTTAAAAAATATTTGGCTTCATACTTCAGCAGAATTTATTATAAAACCATAAGTAAACCAAAATGAAGATTGCCTAAGTCCCAGGACTGTAGCAACATAAATGAATAAGGATGGATAACTCATTTTAACACACACATAAAATATTATTTAGGCTGGAAACATGCAGGGTTTCTTCATTATATCATAAGCAACCTTTAAGATTATGTAACAGCTGTAAATATAGCACTGAAGCAATTCATGGTTAAGAGGCTTGACAGAAGCACTGTCTTTCTTAATTATTCAGCTATCACACTCAGAGAGGCTTTGTTGATCCAGCAGTGGCAGACTTCTGCCCTCCAGTGTAATTCTCACTTGTGCTGAGCATCCAGTGGAACTGAAGCATCATTCGGAATAAAAGGGAACTTATTTCCTTTTCCATGATAAACATACTTTTTGTTATACCTGATTGCCTTTTTTCTCATAAACTCTGAGCTAAGTGCTGTGTCAGAGTCCAGTTACCCAAAGAGACCTTAAGTCTACAGCATTGTCCCTGTTTAGGGCCACTCTGAAGCACCTGGAACTCTGTGATCACACACACAGGTGCTTTTCTGAGCCAGCAATAGCTAATTATGTCCATACTCAAGTGATCTTCTAGCTGTTTTGGCCAGATCAGCTTTGAAAATGCTCCCTTTCATTCTATTCTAGCAGAACTGTGTTTCTGCAGTACTAAAACACCTCACAGGCTCAGGCCAATTTCAGAGTGGTTTTTACTTAAATCTTTGTGCCCTAATGCAGGACAGGGGGTTCCACTCTCTTCGTCTATGCATCTCACACATGATTAGATCTACACCAAAAACTAAGGGCTTTGTAAAGAGTCTAATACAGGACCATACCAAGCCATGGTTCTGTGACCTGACTGCCAAGGACTTGCATTTTGTTGGATTTGATGTTTTTTCCCCCAAACTACTGAAGCACACTATCCAAGAGGATGGTCTTCCCCTGCATATCCTCCTGCCTGAGATGCTGACCTCCTATGGGAGGAGACAGAGGACACTGCTCTCCCTTGAGGACTGGCTGGCATCAGAATCCTCTCTCCAACAGTCCAAATATTTTGCCTTTAAACAGCACATTTTGTTCTCCTTTATTCAGATAGTCAAAATTGGTGGAGTAGTCAGAAAAGGATCATTTAAGTGGAATGAGGTTGGAGTACAAATGTGACACCTTAAGTGGAACTGGACTATGGATTATGCCATCAGGTTTCTGAGCTGTAGTGCATATTTTAAAGCCATATTAAAATTCTGGTTGCTCTCAGTAGTTTGGCATTTAACTGGTAAAATCAAAAGGGATGCAAAGTGTTTTATTTTAGAAACTGAAGTACTGTACCAATTCAGTTCATAATAAAGCCAAGATTTGTACAAAGACTGAAGAAAGGGAGAAATAAAAGAAACATTCAGAACATAGGGCAGGAGTGAGAATCAGGTATGCTTAAGAACAATGTTTAGGTTGTCATGTCCCTGAGGACTGCTGGGGAACAGGCCTCATGTAATTGAGTGGAAATGCCATCTTACCTGAAATAGTCTTACGAAAACATTTGTTCTGAAAAATCCATTTTCCAGGAAGGTAGCAGAGCAGAAAAAAGGTTTTCAATGTAAATCTTCATAAACAACTGTACTTTAATAGCTGAGTCCAAATGTAAAAACACATTTTCAGAAGTATAAGCATGGGTGAATATTTTTTTTACCTTCCCAAAAACAGACTAGACTTTCCAATAAATATGCCCATACATTTTACTTCTAAAATTACTGAGAATTTTATATGAGTTTAATACTAGAGGGATTTGTATTTCTATTAACATTTCAGGAGCCCAAATTATTTTCCCAATAGATATTTGATATTCTTGTCTTGGCTGCTTTAAAGGAAATATTTTCCTCCAGTGTTTAAGAACATACATCAGGGGAAGAACTGCTTTTTTGAGGCTAGAAAAGAGCTCTTATTTGGTTTATATAAATTTAGGACAAAAACCAGCAAGCAATCCAACTTCCAGCAATCTCAACTGCATACCATTTAAATTGTCAGATTCACAGAAAAATAAATTACATTCTGGCTGATGGATTTATCTTCTCTATAGATGTGAATTATTTGAAAAGAATTATCAGGATGCAGTTACATCTATGAATTGCCCATAATTTTCAAAATTTCATCGTGTGGAAGTACCTTATTTAATGGGAGATGGATCTTTATCTCATTAGTTAGATACTTTGACCCTTGGCAAAATTGCATTGTCATTTCTGAGTGTATCAAAGATGGATTTAGCCATGCTATTCTCTCAGTTATGGCATCACAGCTTCCCACTGCTTTCTGAAAGCAGAAACAATCTACCTAAAATATTCTCCTCTGTCAAAGTTTTAATTTTGTTTCTATGTAAATAATGCATACGCGCAGGCACCAGTGCTGCTGTCATTAACTGGGAATAAACCTGGAGCTTTCAGCTCTGCAAGTAGAGACCCACACAATCTGAGGAAAAGAAGCAGCTCTGTCACATTCCATTAAATAACAGGCTGCTGCAGCCGCTGTTACTCACCATCGGGAGGGCGAATCTGCATGCATTAAACACTGTTTATGATATTAAATGTGGAGGTGCCGGCAGACGCTGTGGAGCCCTCATTTGAAGTTTTAAAGGGAAGGAATCAGGCATGGCTTGAAGAGAGGTTGCTGGTGGCTTTGCTTGCAATCTGCCTCGTTGTTGCTCTCCCTGGCTGTGCTACAGTCATTAACTGCCACGGGGCGTAATTCCAAACAAACCACACTGGAAGCAGCAACTGCAAATGAAATAATTAAAGTCGGCTCTGCTTTGCTGAATGTTAATAAGCTAATTCTGCTACAGACTTAATGAAAGCCTGTACCTTTTCTGTGTGTGAAGCAGGGAAAGCTTTCTTAGATCCTGCAAATGTGCTTCAAATAATCCAGCTAGAGAGACACTACGTGCTGCAGAAGAAAAAAGCAAAAAAAGTTCTTTTTTCACAAGTCTCAAGGTGATGAAATCTCGATTGCAGGGGAAGGCTTTCTTGAAGTGCCTGAGAAATAACCCACTACATTGATATTCTGTCAGTCTTTCACTGCTGAAGATAGAGAAGTAAAACAAATAAATCCTGTCACTAAGGAGTGAGCTGAACTCCATACAGTGCACAATGTTTGCAAGGTCAACTCCCTGCTCTCTACAGGCAGGTCTGTTTATAACTTCTGTGTTCAAAACCAAAGCCCACTGTTGATCCCCATGTGCTGACAAGCAGTTACTCTCACACTGAAGCTAGAATAATAAATCTCACCAAACATTCTTCAAAAGGAGACATGCATCCTTCAGGATTAACTGTATAGAAGAGGAGAGCAATGTCAGAATGGAGTCAAACTTTTAAACACACTCTGAAAAAGCATTGGGCTCTGGGAGGGGAGGAGTCCAGAAGTCACACTGATTTTTCCAATCCTCTTCTATTTCCAAACAATATTCATTTGTCTAGTTGTAATTCACATTTCTTGTATGTTTGACCTCTATTATTCTGTGCCTGAACTTGAGGAATCCCTTTTCCATATTTTTTTAACATCTCTCTTCCCCTTTCAAGATACATGAGGGAGGCACAATTGAAGTGATGTGCTGCTAAGGATGAGTGGATCCCCTATCATCTTCTTCATATCTTCTGTCACACCCACAGAGCATTTCATTCAGTGAATACAAAGATTAAAACATGTGTGCAGCTCTTTCAGTTGATCACACACACACTCATTACCTTCCTCATCATCCTGGAAGAGGCTGAATGAAGTTCCCCCTCCTCAGATGTGTCCTTTCCATGGGAAGAGGGAACAACAATGAATTTTAGGGTCCCCAGTGACTCAAGAAGGCAGCCAATCCTTCTTCTAGGACATCAACAAGCAGGTTATAGGTAACAACCTCAAATCCTGAACCGTCCTATGCATGTTTTCAGATGAAGGAGAGAATACATGATTGAGACAGAGAAAAGATGTTTAGGGCGTGGCTGCTTATAGCTTGAAAGAGAGAAAGATATTTTCCTCTGTTGATATCAATAAGGCTGAGTTGCTTCATTCTCTTATTTAGGGAAAATAAAAGCTGTTTTAAAATGCTACTCTTGCCTTGAGGTGGAACCCACAGGTCTGCTGAGGAGCAGTCACAACCAGCCAGCTGCAACACATTAACTGGAAAGGACAAAATGGGTAAAACTATCATCCTGTGCTGTACAGAAAAACTCATTGTACACCTCACCACTCTTCCTGTCTCATTAAATTAAGCTAAATCAAATCAAATCACCTCTGAGGTTTAGATGGTAGAAATGTGCACAACAGGGATCTGTCTGGGCTTTCAATTCTGCATGAAGTGTGGGTAAGAGGAATGTGACTTTGCAGCTCAGCTTCATTGCTGTGCGAGCTAGTATTCATGTCAGGTTTTCTTTAAAGGATACTTGAATGACTCTATTTTTAGGTTTTACTGTGATGTTATTTCATCAGCTACTGCATGCATAATGCATCATCAGCAACAAAAATTTTAATCATAGCATAAATCAGCCAAAAGATGCTACAAGAAATCAAAGTCCAAATTGCTTTGCTTGGGGACTTGAGTAAATGGATTTTGATTTTTAATTTCTAAATTCAGAGAGGCTCTGGGGGGCCATGCTCCCCAGATGTGTAGATGATTGGTGAATGTGTGTTGCAAGGCTATTCAGGTGCAATCCCAAAACCTAAAACATCATATTTCAACCTGAAAGCAGCTTTTAGAGGTTTTCCTTAAGAGAAATTGAGACCATGATTTGGATCTCTCATCTAAATAATTCAGTTGAAGAACAGTTGCTGATTGATGTCCGAAAACCACCGGCTGATCATTCACAAATTCCAAACTGAGGAATAAGAATCTGCAAATTAATTTCAGTGTAGTCCCCCAAGATGCAGCAAGGAAACCTTTCACAGGCACAGAAAGCTCAAAATGTTTCAGTTTAATTTCCAACAGAAAAGCAAGAGTAATTATCAGGGGCTGTGTCCTGTTATTAATGTGTTAAGGAAATAGAATTCAAATCAGACATTTTACAGAACAGCACAGAGACTTAGTTTTCAGCTGGGAAAGCTTTTTTCTCATTGCTGCTGGCTTTCTTATGGACAATCCAGTTAATCTAGCTCAACAGCTTTAAAAAGTGGGTCAAATATGTTATTTGTGGGGTCAGATTTGCAAGGCATATTCCTTTTTCTTGCAGATAACATGGGTGAGAGAGCCCCAGCCATTTCAGCTAGGAGAGCTCCAGTTGTCTGTGCAAGCAGGTCTCTGGTCCTTGTTTCACACTCTCAGGGAAGCAGAGGCAGGACCAGCTCAGGGAGCTCTGTCCAGGGAAATCCTGGGCTTGAAAGGAAGTGCTTAAGGATCAGGGCACCACTTGCTTCCTAAACAGCTGTCCTAGGTGAGATGGCTGAGCCAGATCCAGGGGGCAGGGCAGCAGCTGGATGTCTCCATCCCAGTGGGATGAACCTCAAGGTATCATTTAATTGGAGTGCCATACCTATGGCAGAAGGAATATTTTTTCCTGACCTCCGTGACTCTTCTTCAGAGTGTTTTGTCTTTTGCAGGGAAAATCTTTCTCCTCAGCATTCTGGAAGAGCCTTTTGTAATTCTCTGTTTCATGGTTCTATCGCATTTATCTACAAGTTATCTCTTTGCTTTGATTAGGCCTTTTATTTCTCTTTCCCCTGGGTTATCCACTCCTGTTTCCATAGTATATAATTGAGCTGCTGCATATTCATTATTAGTCCCTGGAGTCACATAAAGATCTCCAGAGGAGGATAAAACCCTCTTTGGTTGTGTTTTGGTTAGATTAGAGCCAAAGTACTAAATGTAACTTAGTATGCAATAACTCCCCTTAGTTTAGAAAGAATTGGAAAGGGAATATTTATTCTTTCATAAGGGTAAGGAGGAAAGGAAAGAGAGATGGGGACTAAGAGGGAAGAAGGGAAGAGGAAGAAAGTAGTCAGGCAGTCAGCAAGAAGGAGAAAGACTATGGTCCAGCCAGCATGATGCAAAATTCCTGTCTATCCCCAAATAATTCTGTTTTCTGAAGGTATTTCCTCACTGCTTGGTAATGGTGTCAGAACAAACAGACTTTCAAAGCAGCAGGAATAAAAAATTCAAGTAACTAACTTTTTATTCCATCAAGCAAACCTGCCAGATACAAACTCCCTTAGCAAACAGAGCTCTAGCAGTGCCAGCAGTGCTTCTGGTGTTCCAGCTACTAATGGGAGAGAAGATCACAGGTGAGTTTTGATACACTGCTTCACTTGGTGTAGGCAGGGCTTCATTCCCTGGGGATCCCAGCCCCACTAGGGCATGGACTGCAGCAAGGGAAGGCTGTTTGCAGCCTGTCTGCTCTGAGCCCTTTTCCAGCAGGCTGATTTCCCCTGCCTCAGGAGGGAGGCAGTAGGGACAGTGGCATCCTCAGGGCGTAGTTCACGGCATCTGGAGGTCCCATCCTCGGTATGGGCTGGTTGGTTCACCCGTGATGAATGCCTCATCTGATATTGCAGCTTCTAAGCTGAACAAACAGACCAGGAAATCATGTCAGTTTGGAAAAACAAATCAATATCTTTTTCTTCTTTATAAATGATCTGCAAGACAGAAGTATTTGAACAGTTACAGATTTTTTAGGCAAATGTTGTGTTTAGCTGTAGCAAATACTCCTAATATTCTCATTTAGCATGATTTCAGTTTGACCTTTTTCTACTTTGTACCATGTGAAATATTGTCCAGTGGCTGTGGTCAGGACACGAATCTAAATCTATGTCCAGGGATATAATGAGCAGGAGAGATTAAAAGCTCTAGCCTTTCTAGGGATGTGGGAGGACATACTCCTGAGTGGATACAGCTGGACCACAGCCTCCTCAAGCACAAGGTGAAAATTACCCTGATGTTCCTCTTCACTCTGCACTGCTCTTGAAGTTACACAATTGCAACCTTCTGATACCACCTGCCTCAGCCCCGAGGACCTGTGCAGCCAAGCAGTGTATTACATATGCTACACTCTGTTAAATTCACCATGAGTGCTTGCCAGCAGTTTCTTACATTTGTACACATGGGTTCCCTTGGTGAACCTTTGTGCTGACAAGGGCAGACCTGCAGCCTTTACATCCTCTGAGGCAATGACGGGATGGATCCCCAGGACCACCCCTTTCCACATACTCAAAGCAACTCCCAGCACTTCAAAGTTGCCTGTAATTCTAAAAAAAAAAAAAAAAAGAAAAAAAAAAAATCAAATAAAGTCCATGACACATTGTCAGTTTAAAAACAAAAACCAGATTTGTGCCATAGAAGTCACATAAATTGAAAAGCAGTACCTTATGGGTGATGATCTGTCTGAATGACTCTTCCTTTGCTGCTTTAGGCAATTTTCAAAACCAATGTATTTTAATGAGTCACTGTAATGACTTGAAACCAAGTCAGAAAGAGCAAGTTCTGTAAAAGGCTACTTTTAATTTGGAGCATGAGGTATTATTCAGAAAGTATCAAATATCTGTTACTCATGTAATGATTCTTTACAAACCTAGTACAAAACATTTTCTTGGTAACTGCAGTGTTAATGGAAAATCCAAACCCTGGCTAACAATAATCATTGTTATTCTTATATTTTAAATTAAAAAGGGAAATAATTTTCACTCAGATTCTTTACTGTTTATGTTTATAATTTTTCTTCTTTCAAAGCAAAAATTTACTAAATATCCAGAACAAATTTCCTAAAGTTTGACAGTTCCCATGGGCTGGTTCTTTTGGGCTTAAACACTTTTCTTTCATTTCATCATGGATTTTACTTTGGCTGGTCTCAATACGAAGCTCACATGTTAAAGAAGCAAACAGTAAAAGGAGAAAAACTACAAGTCCTGAAACTTAAAAATTGGAATTACTCATAGCCATCAAATCTCTGCATGAGTTATAATTAGCTCAATTTTTCACCCACATGAAAATTAGTAAAGGATGTGTTCAAATTCTACACATAACCAGTTATACCCAAATGTATTGAGAGAATGGAATGTATAGGAAGTGCTGATGTACTACTAATTTTTTGGGTTTTTGTTGGTTTTTTTTTTTTGTTTGTTTAATTAATCAGGAAAGACACAAGTTCCTCCAAATACTTTGTACAGAAAATGAGGGTTTTGTCACAATATCTGGTCACACAGTTGAACCAGATGAATATTTATTTGTTCATGATAAACACACAAACACACAGTGCTCGGTGCTAGTGTTTCCAAAGGCAGCCTTGTGGAACTGATCAGACCTTCCAGGGAGAAGGAAAGAGGAAAAGGAGAAATCTGCAATGCAGACAGAATTTACAAACTTTCTGAACCATAAAATATGGTGCTTCAGGTCTGCCACAGAGAAGGCCAGGAGGGTATGGAAAATTTCAGCAAAGGCACAGAAACTCAAGTGAGTGAGTGAGTTCTCATCATTAAAAAATGTGCAATAACTAATTTATTAGCTAAATGTAAAAGTTCAAATCACAACATGCCAGTCATGCACCAGTTTTAATAATTCCAGACTGTTGAAACCCCTTGCCTGGTTAAGGGGATATCATCTGTGGGCCACCCATACCTTGGCCTTCCTTAGCACAGTTGCTTTCCAAATTTCCTCTTGTTTTCATCCCTTCATTTTGAATTTCTTTCCCTGTGCATGGTTTAGCTTGAGTCTTTTTCCATGCTGAGTTTCATTTTGTTATTTTCAGCTCAGCTCTGAAAGAGTTAGATGATGCCCATGCTGCAAAGAATTGCCAATCTTGTCATGCCATCTGTTTCAAAAATTAGAGAAGAAGTTGGATCCCTAAATGGGATGAGCTAACTGTACTTTGCTCTGGGAGTATTTTTCCTGGGCTCTGTTTTTTGTTCACTTCTTGATAGTTCTGTCCTTTATGGCCCTGTAATTTAAATACCATTATGTCTTCTGCCATTAAACCTCCCTGAAATCTTAATTTTTCCTAAGACTGCTGATGCTCTATACAGTCCATTTTACTTTGAACTTTGAAAGAGAAAAATATTCACAGGTATTTCTAAAATCTCAATTAGAGAGACAATAACTAGGTGGTTTTCTACCAATTTTAAGGCCGTATAGGCATAGATTTCTATATCATCACCTAAAACTAAAAAACGAAATAATTTTATAATTCCTCTATAAATGGCTGTGATTTTTGCTTGAACTGAACCTTGCTTACTTGTGTTCTTTTGTGAATCCTATTGCTTCTGCCTTAGATCTGAAGGATTTCAGAAGGGCCAGTGAGAAAATGCTCCACTACCCCTATGGCAAACAAAGGAAAACCAAGCTGGAAAAGGTCCAAGAGAAAGGTACTGCTACATTGAGGAAGCATTGTTTCTCCTCTGTGCAGATCTGAGCATTAGCTTGTTACAAACGAGTTTACACCACTCCTTCCTCCTGCTCCTCTAAGCAAACTGGCATTAAAAGTGAGTGCAAAGGTCTGCAACAGCTAGACATCATGAGGATATTTTTTAAGTCATTGAGCATGTATAATACAATTAAAAACTATACTTACTCCTAATACAGTCCTATGTATGTATGAGAGTGTTGGGTTGGGGTTTTTTTTCAAATTTATTTCCCTAATTGCAGTGTTTTCTAGTGACTGATCAGACCTGGTTCCTCCAGAGGATGGCATTTTCCTCCTCTGAGGGACAAGGAACAGAGCAGAGCTGACAGAATCTCATTACATGGGCATTTCAGCAAGAGGGCCACCAGGAAATTTTCAAGTCCATAAATAAGCAGGGAATGGCTGAGGAAGATTACAGCAGTGGCAGGGGAATCAAGAGGAGCTGAACACTTCAACACTCGTTTGAGGCTCCCATAGCAGCTGTTGACAGATTTCCTCTGTTTCAAGCTCTGCTGCAAGCTGCTATTGATGGGGAGAAACACAGGTTTTGTAGTCCTTTTTCTCTGACAACCAGGTTTATCTTCAGCACTTTAAGCTTTCTTCCTTCAATTGAACTTTTTCTCCTGTTGCATTTGCTAGAGCTGTTCTGGGAAAATAGAAGACAGTTGTAACTTAAATTTTGAAGGCAGGAACCACAGCACAAAGCGTGGCTGTAAATAAGTGAGTAGTAGGGGTCTCTGGTGTGTCTCAAGCACATAAATTATCTGCAGTTACCAGCCCTGCAAAACACCCAAGTGAGCAGTGCCTCAACCCATCACCTTTGGACAGATGTGAATTTCTCTCTTCCTTGGAGCTGGGCAGTGGAGAAACAGTGACTAAACGCTTCATATTTCCCTCCTATCTTTTTGCTTCATGAAAACAAAACACATATTAGAAAGCCCTGGGAATGGATCAATTTTACAGGAGACTAACAAATTTAGAGGAGTTAGAATGGCAAGATTTTATGACATCATCTTCATTTGTAAAGCACTGTTGTTGTTTTAAAGAGTACAACAAAAAGCAGAATTAGAAAATAATAATGTCTATTAGGAAGGATTAGACTACAGCTTCAACTTGACAAATGATTTTTAGATTGGATCATTTTTAATAAAATGTTCATCTTTCTTCCACCTAATTTCATTTCCTAAACCCCGAAGTCTTCCCTTTCATAGGCAAACTTCTTGTTTCTGTGGGATTTTTGATTGCATAAGGACCGCACATGTTCACAAGATTTGAGTTATTTTTAATTTTTTATAATATCTCAGATTAATTATTTATAAGCACTTTTTAGAAAATTTTAAGTTTGATGTTACTAATTTAATGCTTCTTCCCAAATTCTTTTGATAGTGCATTATTATGCAGCTCAGTTCAATCAATAATGAAGCTTTATTTTTTCATTCTAATTAGTCATCACATTTTTAATAGCCTACAAAATAAAAATGACAAGTGATTTATTTTTCTGAGCCCACAACCAAAAGTTTGGTACATATACTCTAAAACACTCTTTTCCTCTAAAATGTGAATCAATCTGTGGCCCTTTAGTATGCTATCTGCCCCAGACAGGATTATGATGGACAACATGCAAGGAATTTTGAATTCCTACAGTGTCATATGTTTTGTTAGCAGAATAAAACGATGACTATATCATTATACAATACCATTCATGCTACCTAAATGCACCTATTTATGTCTCCCCACAGCATACTCTGTACTAAGAGAAAATGCTATTTTATTCTGTTCTGTAAGTGAGAGTCAGCATGGAGTTGAGTGCTCTAAAAAATCTTTGCCACTACGACTTTCTCAGAAAAATAATGCCATTACGAGGATCTAGTCAGCCAGGAAGTTGAGTAGTTAAGCATCCAGTCATCAGAGTTCTGAGCTCATGTTTCTTTGTGAAAAAAATGAGCCATATAGACAAGCAATTTTCTTCTGAATCTGCACATTTGGGAATATTTATAGATACTGCCTCATCACTGAGGGTTTGCTTGTTTTTTTCTTTTTAAATTTTGTTTAAAATCACTAACTAATTTTAAAGTGAGAGAAAAAATTTCCTAAAAATGCCTCTTTATGTTAGTCAGTCTGCAATGATACCTGTTAACTTCTGCTGCTAAAGCAGCACTAATTCTTGGCAATATTGCACAAAAAGAGACAAAATTCAAGAGATTCTCACATAGTCTCTAGAAACTTCTAAATTTTTGTAAGCCTTTTGATTACTTATATTTGTAGGTGCCTGAATTACCATGGATCCAGGTTGAGGTTTTTTACTGTTTACTGTTTAACAGGCTTTAAGTGTTTTCCAAGTACAGCTCCTCATAATTGAGAGAGTTTTCATTTCTTTAATGTCTGTCAAGGAAAAGTCCAGCCCAAAAAAGGATCTATCTTGATACCAAAATAGTAACTTTCAATGAAAAAAAAAAAAACAAAAACCAAAAAAAAAAAAAAAAAAAAAAAAAAACAAAAAACAAAAAAAAAAAAAAAAAAAAAAAAAAAAACAACCCCCCCCCCCAAAAACTAAACAAAACAAAAAAAAATCCCAAAAAAACCCCAGTGAGTTAACATCATCCAGATGGCTGAATTATATGAAAAATAGAGTTCTATACAAGCCCATTACCCATATCACTTTTTTGATGCTAGAAGATTAAATTTAAGATGCTCCTTTCACTGCTACATCTACCTCCTTGGAAAAGCAGCTAAAGGTGCATTCTTCCCTCTCAACAGAGGAAAGGACTCTGTTTCCCAGTCCTAGTTTTTCTTAAGATATGGTGCCACTTCAGCTGGTAGAGAGTTGAATTTTGGATTTGTGCTGGAAACAGCATTGATAACACAGGGATATTTTAGTTATTGCTAAGCAGAGCTTACACAGAGCCAAGGTCTTTTCTGCTCCTCACAGAAAAAAGAAGGGGTTGGGAGGGGACACAGCCAGGACAGGTGACCCCAGCTGACCACAGGTATGTTCCAGGCCATATGGTGCTGTACTCAGCATATAAAGCTGAGGAAGAAGAAGGAAGGGGAGACATTCAGAGTCATGGTGTTTGTCTTCTCAAGTCGCCGTTATGCACAAGAGAGCCCTACTCCCCTAGGGATAGCTGGGCCCTCCTTCCCATGAACAGCAGTGAATGAATTCTTGGTTCACTTTCTTTGTGTACTCTGCTTTTGCTTTGCCCATTAAACTGTCTATCTCAACACACGAGTCTTCACACTTCCACTCTTCCTATTCTGTCCACCTTTCAGCGCAGGGAGAGAGCAGGTGGCTGTGTGATGCTTAGTTGGTGGCCAGGGTTAAACCATGGCAGGGGAGTTATATGGAAAACACCTTGGCATATCTGGAGCACTCTTGGGATGCCAACATGTGGAGGTTTCTGACAGGCAACTTGCCCAAGTGAACTGTTCTGTCTAACCCGAGAGTGTAAGTGGTGACACTCACCAGCAGATGTGTGAGCACATTGATTCTGTAGCCTTCAAAGAAGGCAGGATAATTCTACTTTTACAGATGCATAAAAGCAAAATATTGTGCTACTTGCTCCAGTTTGTTGTTAGAGTTATCAAGGGGGCGGGAAGGAGGAAGGAGGGAAACTGCAAAGATCGTATTGCAGAAAGCAATCCCAACGAGAGGTGGTGCTGCACGTCCATTGTAGAGTGGTTTTATCTTCTGCTAAGTGTTGGTTCAGAGAGAGGGTGGGAGGCAAGTGCTATCTCCCTACAACATGACTGTTACAATCAAACCACTTATTTACAAGGGCAGTACAGTATTTATTTTCTCTATTGTGGCCAACAGAATTTATACCCATTCTCACTGAGAGATCTGCACAGCATGAAGTGTACATCAGCTGATTTTCACTTGTACTTCACAACAGTTACAAATTCAAAATGAACACTTCTTTTCAATTGCAGTGCTCCACAGCTTCAGCAGCACATGTTTTTGCTGTCAGTGATGCAAATTTGAATCTCTGTTAATGAAATGATACTCCATAAGCATCTTGGCATAGTTAATCTTTATAAGCAGTTCTTTGACTACAAAACCTGAAGAGAGAAGGTTGGATTTTAGGCATTTAAGTCTCTCTATTACACTAGTGGAGATAATAATTAAAAGATAGAAGATCCCTTGAGGAACGGTGTGCTGCTTCCTCACACTGACAGCCAGAGAAGCCTTGCTGGAGATGTGAAGGTCGGGGCCAGGCTTGGCTGCAGTGACCATGAGATTGTGGAGTTCAGTATCAGGTGATGAAAAAACAGGGCAGCGAATAAAATTGCAGCCATGGGCTTCAGGAGAGATAACCTGCTGCTCAAGGTGGATTTGAGGTGAAGCTCAAGATGGGCTAGTTCAGGAAATGGACCTTGAGTGAGGCTAAAGACCTTGTAGCAAACCAAAAAAGCTGCAAGAACTTTATTAATTCCTTAAGGAATCTATTCTGAATAACTGATCTCGCTCAGATCCATTTGGACCTGAACCTCCCAGTGACTGACCCAGTGCGTCTCATAGCCATGATAGCCTAGATATGTGCCAAAAATGAAAAGGTAAAAACTGGAAAACTGTGAAGAGACCTTTTAGGATATCCAAGTGTTTGTGATACCCAATGTGATGCTGAAGAGAAGTCAGCAGCTGGTGGACATCACTGACAAAGTGAAACCAGAAATAAGTTGGGAGGAAATTGTCTGATGTGGTTGCCGAGTCACTCTTCATGGTATTTGAAAAGTCATGGCTGTCAGGCTAAGTCCCAGGTGACTGGAGAAAGTGAAATATCATCTCCATCTTTAAAAAGGGTAGAAAAGAGGCCCCTGGGAGCTACCAACCTGGCAGTCTCACCTCTCTGCCTGGGAAGATTGTGAACTGATCCTCCCGGAAGCCATGCTAATGTATACGGAAAACAAGGAGGTGATTTGGGACAGTCAGCATTTTGTCACCAAGGCTAAGTCCTGCCTGACCAACCCAGTGGCCTTCTATGATGGAGTAGCTGCTACATCAGTGGACAAGGGAAAGCTACAAATGTCATTTATATGGATTTTTGTAAAGGCTTTGACACAAAAGACCCCCATAACTTCCCTCTTTAAATTGCAGAGAGATTTGATGACTGGATAGATTGAGCAGCCCTGCCGAGAAGGACTTGGGGGTGCTGGTGGATGAGAGAGGGGACATGACCCAGCCATGTGCACTGGGGAGCCCAGGAACCCAAATGTATCCTGAGCTGCATCCAGAGTATCATGGGCAGCCGGTGAGGGAGGGGACTCAGCCCCTCTGCCCTGCTCTGCTCTGGTGGGATCCCGTCTGCAGTACTGTGTCCAGCTCTGGAGAACCCAGCACAGAGTTCAGCCTGTTGGAGTGAGTCCAGAGGAGGCCACCAATATGATCAGAGGGCACCTCTCCTATGAGGAAGACAGAGAGAATTGGGATTTTTCAATCTGGAAAAGAAAAGGCTTAGAGGTGATCTGATTGTGGCCTTCCAGTACCCAAAGGGAGCCTATAAGAAGGAGAGAGACTGCGGGGGAAGGGGGGAGAGGGTGGGTTCAAATGGAAAGAAAATATGTTTGGATTGGATATTAGGAATAAATTCTTTACTGTAAGAATGTGAGACATTCTTACTGTGAAGACAGTAAGCTGTGAGACACCAGAATGGGTTTCCCAGAGAAGTTGCAGCTGTTCCATCCCTGGAAGAATTCAAGACCAGGCTGGACAGTGGACTGAACAACATGGTCTAGGGCAAGGTGTCCCTTGCCCACAGCAGTGGAGCTGGAAGCAGATGATCTTCAAGGTGTCCTTCCAGCCTAAACCATTCTGTGATTCTATATTACTTATGTGGCAAAACTCTGACTGCTAGATTTTAGAAATAAAGTTCCACAAAAGAAGCTGTCTCTGATTGCTGTGAATAAAAGCTTAAAATTAGACATAGGTGTAAAAATAAGTCTCAGATATCCGAAGGAAATAAGAAGAATCTAATTCCTGCTATTATTACTTAAAGCTGATGATAGTTAAGCCAGCCTCATGACTGGGCAGAAGCAGGAAAAAAAGCAGAGCAGATTAATATATTCTCAGTACTCAGATCACTGATGCTACATGCACCATAACAGCCAAGATTGCAGGTAGGAGGATGGCCAGTTTGCAATATTATTGGAATATCTTTCTCTGGTACAAGTTCTTTGCATTAGTGGAAGAGAATGTTCTTCATAAATGATTCTGCAGTTACTGGTCCTGCCCCAAATATGGGGAACCTAAGAACTGATGCCCCTTAAAAATATAGGAGGGAATGGGGCAGAGTCTTGAGTCCCTGCTCATAGACAACATGTTCATTTATGACAAGAGTACTTATATAAACTATATTTTTCAGCTGACCAACAAGTTTAAGAGAAGGATAAATTTGTGGCAAAATGTTCTGATATAAAGTTTATTTCATGCAAATACACTTATTAATCTAAACTACAGAACATATAAAAATGTTTCTGCAATCTGACTGTGTAAAATACATCCTCAAACAATGCAGGAATATTTGCATCAGTGTCTCAGCATATCCCTAGGGATCCTGAAATTAACAGCTATATTCATAACTAAATTATATTCTGAATCTTAGCAATGGCAAGGGACATTGTGTACAAACTCAGGCATGTTGCTGTTCTAGTGAGATACTGTCTCACCAAGGAAGGAACAGAACTGGGTCAGCCCTAGCAAAGGCAGAAGCTATGCCTGGAAGAGGGCTACTCTTAAATATTTCTGAAATTTCAGTTTTTCCTTGTGGGCAAAACACTGGGGATTTATTCTGTGAAATGCAAATTTTTGAAGCCTGGCGACTCTTTCCTGCTTTTGATCTCTCCGTTCCAAATGTACCTCACAGCTTGCAGGCACAGCGTCCTGTTGCCTGTCTGTCCCCTTCCCTTACTCTCACCAAACAGCAGTCCCTGAAGGGTGCAAGAAGTACTGTGGAGAATGGTCTTAAGCTTCCCTGGAGCCTGAGACCTGATGATGGGGCCAAAACCAGGCTTTTGCAGGATCAGTAAAACTGGGTGATTAAAGAATGGTACTGGTGTTTTCTTCCTCCTTTATGTTTCTCTCATCTCAGCTTCATCTTTTTTGGATTCTCTCCAGAGACAGAAGTTATCAGAATAACCTGAAATGCTCTAACATTCCATGAAACACTGAAGGGTGAGTCAGTGTATTACAAATTAGGAGTTGTCTACCTTTTGTCATCCATATGTTCCATTCACTTCTGCAGGTGTAAGTGTGCATCCATTAAAAAAAAATATTTTATAAACATAGAAGTCTATAATACAGGAGTTGTTAGCACATCCCATAGTGTGCTGAATTAGCTTGAAATTTAAGGAGACTTCACACATTAGGGGAAAAGCTGTAATGGCTGGCCTTTTCGAAGTGCTTGAGATTTTGAATTCAAAGTCACAGTAGAGCAGCCTGGGTGACATCAGTTCTCAATTCTTCTCTCACCACAGGAAATCTACCACCACCTCACCTGAACAGCCTGAGTGCTCAGCTAAGATTTTCAGCTCTTGTAGCAGTTTCCTGACCTATTGGGTGTTATTCCTCAACAAGGCATGGGATGGGAATGGAAGTAGGTCACCTTTCCAGACAGCCATCACAGCTGGAGGCATAGCTGGGAAGAAATGCCGACATAACATTCAGGGAGCAGCACAGACAAATTGCTCCTAGTCATCAAGTACTCCAGCAGCCTTTACCTCACCTCCTGTCCCCTATGTTCTCCCTGCCATAGCTTCACCCAGCTACAGTTTAGTTAATTATATCATGATAATCTATTCTCAGAGTTAAAGAAATGACCTTTTCAAGCTCTGCTGCCCAAAATCGTTATCTGTCAAGAATTTCAAATACATAGAGAGTTGTGGGAAAGTACTCTTCAAGTTGGACAGGTAATCATATAAATACATTTTTAATGAATGTTATGGGAGAATAAAAGCAACCTCAGATGAGGGAACCACAAACCCCAGCCATTTCCATCTGCTGTGAACAGCCATTATAGAACTCCCTAACGCAAGCCTAAGAGACTGAAGGTGAAAGGTTGCTGGAGTCTTGCAATTTATTAGTCTTTATTGAGAAGCAAAATGAACGTTGAAGTCGAGGATAAATTCCAAACAACTGTTGGTGCATTTTTTTTTTCAATTTCAACTTGCTTTAAATTCAGGAAAGTGCCTCTAATGGCAGGGTGCTGGAACAAGATGATCTTTAAGGTCCAATCCAACCCAAACCATTCTGTGATTCTATGATTTTTCTGACTTGTAAGTAAAGTTGCTTCTTGTCACTACACAGAGTTCCTGGGGGGGAAAAAAAAAAAAAAAAGTTCCTTCATTTATTTTTATTCCTCCTTTCACTTTTGATGTTTTGCTCCATGAGAGGAAGCAAAATGATAGTGTGCTGTCAGCCAAGCAGAAAGGTGTAATTTTATGGACCACTTCTCTGTGGAATGGGACTGATGAGGTAGGAAATACAAAGTCTCTTACAGCTCATGGCCTCTCTAGTACTATAGCTGGGAGGGAAGAGGGGTTTATGCAAAACTGTTCCTCTAATAAAAGTCAAATAGGGAGATAAAGCCTTCTCATCAAAAAGGTTTTGATTGTGTGACAGCAATGTTCTCCATCTACCCTTTGAAAGAGTACAAGAGTACAGGGAATATTGAAGTACCTTCTGAGCCAATAATAAATAGAGGCAAGATGAAAGTGACTGAGTAATTGCATCAGAACTTTGCAATTAATGACCAATATCTGTCTAAAAGTAGTGGGAGAAGATGTTAATGTCTTGAATTTTATACAATACCAGGGAAAAAAGTGCCATTTGCTTTTAATATTGCCATAAAAAATTTTATTGTTAATGAAATAAAATTTTTTGCTCAGCTTTCACTCAAGAATCAAGTGCACAAGCACTAGTTGTAAACTAAGGCCCGTTTTCTGTAGCTTTTTAAAGTACTAAAAGAGCAACACTGTAGCAGTAGAATGATGGCTGAGACCACAGCCCATTTTGTGTGGGACCAGAACATGTTTAAATTCCCCGAAGTCAGATCAAGCATTCAAACAAATTCCTTGGACACTATCCAAAATGAGCTCCTGCATTTGGAGATAATAGAATTGCCAGTATAAATCATACTGAAGATGGATTAGACTGCAAATGCTGTTAATACATCTGGAGGGTGACACACATCAACTATGAGCAGTGACAAGCAAACACTTTATGCCTGTAGAGGCTAAACCCGGTTAGATTTATCTGCAAATGTATTTGTAGTTGCAAGACATTTGAAGGTGGTCAGGAAATAACTGAAGTGGCTGAGAATTACACCAAGGCACAGTATTTGATTGTAGCTGTGGGTTATTCTCCAGTATACATGTTGATGATTGTGATTTTAAATAACTGATTTCTAATAATTATTTCCATGTTACAAGCAAAGCAAATTTTAGGTTAGGTCTAACTGAGAAATGCTTCTTATACACAAAGTTTTTCTTTTGTACCAGAATATAGATAACAAGATCTATTAAATATAGCATGAAAGACCAGATGAGTGTAAGATAGAACTTTCATTTTGTCTAGGTTTTTTCCTTGTGAAATAACGAATTTATTCTGTGAAATGCAAATATTCAAAGCTGGAGACTCTTTCTTGCTTTTTGAAAAGAAATTTTTTCTGTTTTCAAAAATCATAAGGATAGTACTGTCATCTAAGACTAGTCATACTAATGCAACACATGATGGAACTGCTTTCCAACTGCAGGGTGAATGTCACCATAGAAAAGGGAAGGAGGGAAGGAAAGAGGGAGGGAAAGAGGCAAATCTGACAGATCTTCTTCAGAATTGTTTTGAAGTCCTGAAGATTTGATTAATGTTAGTAAAAGGCTAACAAGTGAAAAATCAGATGCACCTCACTTGGACAATATGGTGCAAAATCACTGAGTGATTACGTGGCAAATTGGAATCCCACTCCTGTGTATTGGACAAAGATGCATTTTATACAGGCCTTTTGGTAACATTACAAAAAAACTCAACCAGGTCCCTAAAAGGAACTTTTTAGCTCCAGATGACCTACACTTGTCTTCACAATTTTTTGCCACACATTATTCCTGGTGTTAAAGTACATTTTGTCTTTGAACCACACATTTTAGTGATGCATACAAACCACTGCACACCAGAGTACAAATACAAGAGGCAGTTAAGCACACCATTTTTGTCAGCTGATTCTATGCACTTATCTGAACAACAAAATAATGTTTGTGGGAGGAAATAGATGATTGCTATTAGAGTAACCAGTTACACTTCCATAAATTAAAAGTAAGAACTCTACAGGATATTGCTATAGTTAGAACAGGATATACTGCTTCTAGGAGTCCTATAAGATAAAAGAAAATATTTAGGTTACTTTATTTTGTTCTTCTTAAAATTCAAAACATTACATAGGGATTAAAGTTAATACTTTAAAAAAATTTAATCATCATGTGACAAACAAGGAATGGTGCTTCCAATTGTCATATCTATTTTCTTTCCTCTTCATATATCAAGGTTATGAACAATACCCTATAAAGGAAACAGAGCTATTCAACTTTTTCTGGTCTCTGTACAGAAACATGAGTATAACTCCTAAACAAAATATTGAGATACTTAAAGAGCATGATGCAACTGCCTTTTAGTTGCTGACCCAATTACAATTTAAATTACTATAATTATGTGCAAGACACCTAGCAAGTGTTTGGAAGACAAAGTAGTGGGGAAAATATTATTGCAGAGTCTGTATTTGTATAATTTGTCCATCTTCTTTAGATAAAATACTTTATCATAAAAGTCTTGAATGGCTTGGGTTGGAAGGGACCTTGAAGATGATCCTGTTCCAATCCCTGCCATGGGAAAGAACACCTTCTATCAGACCAGGCTGCTTGAAGCACTATCCAGCCTGGCCTTGGTCACTTCCAGGGATGCGCCATTTTCCTGGACAACCTGTTTCAGTGCCTCACCAGCCTGACAGTAAAGACGTTTTTACTCATATCTGATCTAAACCTACTCTCACTCAATTTGAACCTATTTCCCCTTGCCCTGTCACTACATGGTCTTGTATATATCCTTTCCTCATCCTTTGCTTAAGCTCCCTTCAGGCACAGTTACATAAATTTATATATCCAGGTATGTTAAATATACTACTCAGAATTTAGGCACAAGTACTGCAAATACTGTGTAGCACTTATGGTTTTTTGTGGTTCACTAATGAAACAAAGAAAGAAAATTTTCACAAAGTTCACAAAGAAAATGAACAGCTTCTTCTTGGTAAATTTAGTAATTAGAATTCAGTAAAACTCAGAAACAGAAATAAGCAAACCTAAGGTTTGTGCTTAGTCCTGTTCACATTTGGGCTGCAGAGACTTGTGAATGTAATCACTGTTCTGTTAAAGTCAACGGAATATCTGTCAACAGGATTATAATTTATTCATATTTACAATCTTATATTAAGGATAGAACATCTCCAACAATATAATCTAAAGGAATAAAAAAAAACTTAACTGCTATTATTGCTGCAAATGTTAAGAACTAGGATTGAGGATCAGCCACAGCAATTTCTTTCATCAATGACACTTTACTTGGAGAAAAGTGTCAATTATTATTCTAACTCAACTAGATTTTTTTGTTTGCTGCTTTTATTTTCTTCAATAATATAAGATTTTCAATTTAGAAGAATAAAAATACATACAAGCTCTCTTTCTTCAGAAACTTTGACATGAAAACCAGTTCAAAATTACAAAATAAACTTTTTATTCATCAGAAACAACAAATTGTTGCTATTCCTGAAATGAAAGTACATCTTCTGCAGGCTATTTCAAAAGCAATGCTTTCTTTAGAAGGCAAATCATAAAGCCAGCAGAAAATAGAAGCAATTGGAATATATAAGCAATTTAGAGACACTTGTTTAATCTCAGTAATTACCTATTCACAGAGACAGGATTGGTTAGAAAGGGCTTTAGATATTTTTCTATTTAAAACTTTAAAGAATTTCCTGAGATGTGTTAAATACAGGATAAATGTCATCTCTCTTCTGTCAAAATCATATCAAGATAAAGAACAGAATATGGTCCAATAATATTTTCTGCTGCAGTCACAGCAGATGAACAACTCAGAGCTAAATTTTGTCTGTTCACATGTATACAAATCTTGCTTACTTCACTGAATTTCCTCCTGTCAGGCAAAGTGATGTCAGAAAACAACCCTGTCAGTGATTTTCTGAACAGCATTTCTTGAGGGGTTTTACAGTTCAGGAACATCAAGAAGCTTTATTTTAAAACTATTTCCTCTTTATATTTTTGTGTGGTTTTGGTTTTTCAGTTAGATTCCATATTATTCAAATACATACTCAGTGCTTCACTCTTTAATTGGGAATCTCAATCAGCTTGGGAAAATCAGATTCATTTGTTCCCAGATAGCAGGAATAAGCTTCAGAGGACTATGATATACATGGGATGATATGGCACTTGGCTGGGCAAGTTCTAGATCACTTTGGGCAAAAAAAAAAAAATTCCAGTGCTTAAAGAAAAAGAATGGGAATTATACACAGCATCAGGCTACTTTACAGACAGCAGTAACCTAGCTGTGGAAACACTGGCCTTCCTGGCTGCCAACTTTTGATCAGTTTTGGCCCTAAGGAATTTTGTCTTCAGGGTGGTACCTAATGTGAACCCTTAATGAAGGACATATGGCTCACAGAATCAGGTTGTAAGCATGCAGGACCAGCTGGCACACCTGAGAACAAAGCTGAAACCAGTCCCAAATCTGGCAGTCACAGATGTCATAGCAGGGCATGACCTCCTCCCAGGCTGCTGCATCCAACACAAACTAGATAAAGCAACACTTTTACTGCTGTTTTCCATTAATGAACTTGGCATATTCATATAAGTAATTACATTAAAATTGGGGAGAGGAGAGGAGAGGAGAGGAGAGGAGAGGAGAGGAGAGGAGAGGAGAGGAGAGGAGAGGAGAGGAGAGGAGAGGAGAGGAGAGGAGAGGAGAGGAGAGGAGAGGAGAGGAGAGGAGAGGAGAGGAGAGGAGAGGAGAGGAGAGGAGAGGAGAGGAGAGGAGAGGAGAGGAGAGGAGAGGAGAGGAGAGGAGAGGAGAGGAGAGGAGAGGAGAGGAGAGGAGAGGGAAATACTTTTTATGTCTTTGGTGGCAGCAGCTTTTAATAAGTATTTCAGCTCCATAGGCAAAATTCAGAGATTCACTTGATGGCAGTGGCAATGTGGGCAGGAAATGGGGAAAAGGAAAGAAGAGGGTGCCTGAAGAAAACGATGAGAAATTCATGAGGGGGATGAAAAGACCAAGGGGCTGTGATGTATGCGGGGGAATCTCCTGCTTTTGCNCAGCAGATGAACAACTCAGAGCTAAATTTTGTCTGTTCACATGTATACAAATCTTGCTTACTTCACTGAATTTCCTCCTGTCAGGCAAAGTGATGTCAGAAAACAACCCTGTCAGTGATTTTCTGAACAGCATTTCTTGAGGGGTTTTACAGTTCAGGAACATCAAGAAGCTTTATTTTAAAACTATTTCCTCTTTATATTTTTGTGTGGTTTTGGTTTTTCAGTTAGATTCCATATTATTCAAATACATATTCAGTCCTTCACTCTTTAATTGGGAATCTCAATCAGCTTGGGAAAATTAGATTAATTTGTTCCCAGGTAGCAGGAATAAGCTTCAGAGGACTATGATATACATGGGATGATATGGCACTTGGCTGGGCAAGTTCTAGATCACTTTGGGCAAAAAAAATAAATTCCAGTGCTTAAAGAAAAAGAATGTGAATTATACACAGCATCAGGCTACTTTACAGACAGCAGTAACCTAGCTGTGGAAACACTGGCCTTCCTGGCTGCCAACTTTTGATCAGTTTTGGCCCTAAGGAATTTTGTCTTCAGGGTGGTACCTAATGTGAACCCTTAATGAAGGACATATGGCTCACAGAATCAGGTTGTAAGCATGCAGGACCAGCTGGCACACCTGAGAACAAAGCTGAAACCAGTCCCAAATCTGGCAGTCACAGATGTCATAGCAGGGCATGACCTCCTCCCAGGCTGCTGCATCCAACACAAACTAGATAAAGCAACACTTTTACTGCTGTTTTCCATTAATGAACTTGGCATATTCATATAAGTAATTACATTAAAATTGGGGAGAGGAGAGGAGAGGAGAGGAGAGGAGAGGAGA
>VWZN01000351.1:543033-553330 GCA_013396955.1 Regulus satrapa | reverse complement strand
GTTTGTTTGTTTGTTTGTTTGTTTGTTTGTTTTTGTGGGCTCTGTCAAGGAATGCTGAGTGATGCCAGTATGGCTCTGGGAGGCTTTGAGATACAGTAGGCAACAGAGAATCTGCCTCCACCTACTCTCTTCTTCCTTAGTTCCCCTGAACTATGGGCCTCTCCACCTCTCCTGTAACACAAAAACCCTATTTTGTCCTTGAAAACTAAAATTTTTGCAAATGTTTCAATGAAAGAAGCAACAACACCCACTCCTCTCTCCTCATGGAGCAGAGGAATTAAAAAACAAGATGAACCTTAGAACTAGGAGACAGGACTAGAGGGGAAACCTCTGGAGGCATTGTAAATCAGTGGATTAGTATTGACAGTGATTGCTTTTCTGCAAGAGACCACTTTGTATTGGTATATAAAACCCCAAGTTTTCTGCATTGCAAACTCTATGTCCCAAAACTTAATCTGCCTGTGCCTCAATTCAAATGAGGTAAAAGTGTCTTATCCATGCATCTCAAAAAGGTGCTGTAAAAATAAAATAAACATGTACATTTAGTGAGGAAATAAGTATTGATGAGCACTAAGGCAAAAGTCCAACAGGAAAATTAAGTTACAAAAGCAAAATCTAAAGAGACAACAAATGCTCCACTGGGGCACACACTGAACAGCAATGAGCAAACAAATTAGAGAAGAGTTTCTCATTTGGTAAACACTAATTGCTATGCACCTAAATTGTGGCAGAAGTCCAAGAGGAAGCAAATGCGTATATATATGATCAGGTATGTGCAGTGCAAAACTCCGTGCTTGAGTCTGAGAGAGGAAATTAGGTAGGCACACGCCACCTCCTGGAATTTCTTAAATAGAGCTCGTGACTTATTTATCTATTGCCCACGTTGTAACTTTGCAGGAAAATGCAAATCTGACATATGTGTCAAATAATNGGAAAAAAAATCTATACTGTTATTTTCAAAACAATATATCCTGCAGATTTTGCTCCATGTAGCATAATTTCAAAATTTATCTAAAAAGACAGAGTGGGTTAAACATTATAATAGAGCTGAAAAAAGATCTTCTGGACTTACCTGCAGTTGGAAAAAGGGGGAATTTTATTTTATTTTTTTTAATATATGAAATTATGTGAGTTAACCTCAGCAATTCAAGTTAGCCAGCATTTCCTACAAAGATGAGGTAGCAGCAGAGGGGCAGTGGGATTCCTGTGCCTTCGTGTCTGTTCCTAGCACAGGGTGGAAAATGCTGCAGTGAGCAGAGGTTGCACGTTTCAGTCTGTGTATTTCAACCCAGAGGGGTTCCCAGGTTCTGCTCTTCCAGTGCCACTCCACGTTTCTTGGTGTCACCGACCCCTCTGCACAGCCCCAGCCTCCTGCTTGTGTCCATAGCTCAGGCTTTTGCCCCTGCCCAGGGTAAAAAAACTCGAAAAATATTTTGGGATAAAAATGGGTGGATATACTTGTTTGTTTTGATATTCTTAAAATAGCAAATATTTTACTTCCCTAACATAATTTTATGGCCATTTCCCCAAGACTTGTTCCTACCTTTTTTTTTTTTTTTTTTTTTAAATGTGTTTCCTAGGAAGGATTTTTAACATCCTAAACCAGTGGGCAAATTTGCATTAGGTCAGCACAACTCAATTAATTTCATATTAATCCTGCCAGTTCACACAGGCTGAGAATCTGACCCACTGTGATAGGAAATTAGGTCTTTTTTACTCAGTGGAGGCTGTCACCCACAGGCCATTTAGAAATGTATTTGGTTATTTTTATGGATGTGACATATCTTTATCCAAAATGTATTAACAGGAAATGTTTTTTCTTTTTCTTTTCTTTTTTTTTTTCTGTGAAGAGCAGAAGCAATAAATCTTGATTTTGCATGGATTTGCATACCTGTACCTGTACATGCACTGTGTAATTAAAATTCTTCTCTTATTTTTATCATGATCTCATCCAATGATATTTAGTAGGCCCCCCACATACTCCCTCACTGCCATCTGGGAAGAAAGAAGCACAGTCAGGCCTGGCTTGGTGCTGTATCTGTGCTGCCTGCTGTTGGTTGTGTCTGTAGCTCTTTGGCACAGCATGGCTAGGCCAAAAAACACACAAAAATACTGAGTTCGTGTGAAGCATTTTTTTTCTCACTGAGATCATTAATTCAGTTCACTTTCACCTATCATTTTATAGATTTTCACAAAACCTCCAGAACCACTTTACCTGTGAGACTTCTATCATTGTCCAGTGGGGGACCTGCTGGTACCCCACTTGTTAGATACTGGTCAGTGTGATTGCAAAAGGCTTATAAAGCAAGAAAAAGAGAGAGAAAAAAAAAAAAAAAAGCTATGCAACATAATGTGTATTATTTGTTGTCAGTACTTTAAAAGACACAGAATAAATAGTTTTTGCAGCAAAAGCAAAGATTCTTGGAGCACATTCATTCTTTTCTACTGAGTTTTAATTGGTTCCCCCCCAAAAATGTAATCGAGACTGAAAATGGAAGAGAATAATTAGATTCTATTTTTGAATGCTATGGTAATCAAAAACTTTTGACACTATTTTCCTATTTAACAGCAAAAGGAAAGAAAACACTTCAACTGAAAATCCACAGAATATGCTGAGGTACATCAGCAGCTCAGTAGAATAGAGTGGGAACTTGAATAATACATTAAGTCACTGATTTTGGAGCATAAAATACTGTAGTGTGACCACCTGTGCACATGTCTAGCTCTCCTTACAGATAACATTTCAGGAAATCTGAGTTTCACATGGAATGTTTGAGGCATGCCATTGCCATCCACTCCTCTGGTGAAAGCTCCGTACTTCATTCCCCTTCTGCTCTCAGTTGGACAAGTTAAATTTTAATCACACAGACCTCACTTGAATATGGTACTATAACCCTATTTACTTTTTAGAAACACTGCCTATTCTAAAAAAAAAAAATCTATCAAGATTGCTCCCATCTGCCAGAAAAATCATAATTATAGACACTCCTGATTACAGAAAGGATGAAAAAATATATAATCCAATGGAATAAGAATGTTTCCTCTGAATAATTTTGTTGCAAAGCGTCTTTAATGCAATTAATGATTTAAGAATAAAACCTCTGTGAATCATAAGCTATTATTTGTTGCCAAATACATAAGTGTGTAGATATATGTCATATGAGAGCCTTTTTTACACCCTTGTGGATTCCATAATACTGACATGATGCGGAATTAACTCTCCAAGTGTCTATGGACATGGTTTTGCAAAGTGTGTGGGGATTTGGGTTATAATTTTAAGATTTTTGCTCTGAGACATCTGCAGGACTTTTCTGTCAGTGGCTGCTCAGTACTTCCTGGGAATTTCTACAAAATGTAGTCATTCCAATCTATTTTTATTGTCCCTCTGACAGCTGTCATCCCAGTGAGCAGAGCTGTCACTGAGAACTCTCACTTGAGATGAAACTGGGGGAAAAAACTGATATCAACCAGGAACTACTGGATGGTCTGGGCTGCAGAATTGGCATGAACTCTCTGCTTTGCTTTTCACGGCTGGTTAATATCGTCAGTTTGCATCCAGCATGGCTCCTGACAAAATTAACAGTGACAGAGTGAAAATCCCAACACAGGCCCTGGGGATTTTTATCTCTGCTGTTTAACAATGCTGTAATGGGTTGACCCTGGCTGGACGCCAGGTGTTCACCAAGCTGCTCTATCACTCCCCAGTAGGGCAGGGGAGAGAAAAATAAGATGAAAAACAACTACTAGGCTGAAATAAGGCAGCCCAAACACCGGTGTGTTACCAACACCCCTCCACCTGCCAATGCAGGGCACAGCACTGTGAGGGCTGCTAGAGCAAAACAAACTCTACCTCAGTCAGACCCAATACAGTCTCCATACCTTATTCCATACTGTTTGAGTCATACTCAAATCCCTTATAATTTATATACCTTCCAAGTGTCCCATTCTTTCTATTTCTCTGAGAAGATAATGAACTGGACTCTCATGGTTCAATATGAATCAAGAAAAAGCCAATAGTTCATTATCACAACTTATCTGAGTTTTCTCAGACCTCGTGTCTGACTCCAATTAACCAATAGTTTTTCTTGCCAATTAATCTATTGGTTAGTAAAAGGTATTTTACTTGTCTATCAAACCTTCCTATTCTTGATTAGTTTACATATTTTGTCCACTGACTCCCATGAAATATATTTCTTGTTTAATGCAGGTGTAGTTGTTTTTCACCCAGGAATAACTTGCTATCAATCAGCCTCATTCTCAGGATAGTTTTCATATGGGAACTTACAAGCCACTGAGCTGTACACAGAAGTGACAAGCTAGCTATTAATTTAGTAGAGCAAGGCCTGATTTTTATTTGGCCTTTCTTTTAATAACCATCTTCCTCTAAAAACATTCTCACATTTTCATTACTGAAATCCATTCTTACCCGCACATACAATGTAAAGTACATCCCCCCCATCTCCATACCCAACACAGATTTTCATTAAACTCTATCTACTACCCTTTCACAGATAAATATTATTTTGCCATTTCATGGGCTTCCTTCACCCCTCCAGGTCTATGACTTGGGCTCCATTTCATCAGGATGGGTGGTCAAGACAGGAGAAGCAGCACATGTTATCATTGGGCTGACCGACAGCAGCCTGGCTCAGGCCATCATTGCATTCTCCTTATTCCTTAAAAAATTCATTCTTATCAGTTCATGTCATTCCTGGTACTTCACTTCCTACAACTTAAAACTTACATCAGAGATTATTTTCCCACATTATAAAATGAATTATTTATTGAATAGACACAAGATTAACATATATAAAATTTTAAACAGAATACTTAGTACGCAGGATAAAACAAAAAGAACTACAAGTAGATAAAAAATACAGTGCACAATAAAAAGGTACCTAGATTAGCAATAGCAAAGAAACAGTACAGATTAGGACTCAATGTATCTTACCATCAAACTGATGATGGAGTACACATAGAACCGTTTCACTCACTTCCCAAGGAAGTAGCCACAAAATTTGTATACAAACTTCAGGGAAAAGTCTTACACATTTCCAGGGTGTGTGTAGGAGACATCTGATTTTGTCAAAGCTTTGTGTAGCTGTTATAGTTTATAAAATGAAGCGTCTGTCTGAGGAATTCCAGCTTATCTCCTTACATCTTGTGCTCAAGGCCAGATGTTTATTGTCAGCTGGGAATCCACCTCTGGCACCAGTGATAACTCCCTACCAAACAAATGTCCAACCTTTGCTATGTCACCAATTCATGCGAGAAGGAGAATGCCCAGAGCTGCCATACCAGCTGAGAGAAAGATAAGCTCTTCTGTGGTAGAGAGGAGAGTCCTGCCACACCTGTGCAGGTTTACCTTACTTTGTTTTACAGCAAGACCAGCTTTCAACTGAATTTTGATTATTTTCTTTTTTTTCTCAAAAATTTCTTCTGCTGAACTGCCCCACATGGTGATATCATCACTGTATTAGAGGGGTTCTGGAGCTCCACCTTTTTCCTGTGCAGTCTGCAGCAGTCCATGGCAGGTGGTTGGGCTGTGTTTCCACCCATGCAGCAGTGGATTCCAGGTATACTGACACCCCTACAAGTGAAAGCAAACTGTGGTCTCCACTCTGCTGCCAGAGGGACTGAGAAAAATGCATTAGTGATATCAATTGTGGCACCACTTGGCTGCCTTCGACTCCAGCTCATATCGGAGTTCCAACATGTCCAAAACAACAGCACTTAAAGACAGCGTGACATCTTTCTGGCCACAATAGTCCACTGTCTGCCTCTATTCCCCATTAGACTTTTGCACTGTCTGCGTGGGGCTGGTAGATACATCCATCATCAACTAAATTTGGTTGGTAATAAAATGTTGTAGTTGCCACCCATTTAGAGAATCAACCATAAAAATTAAGGTTGGCAAATACACCAACAAACACATACTAACAAAATTATTATTTGGTGTTTTATATAGTTATATTATTTAATTTTCATTTCATGTAATGCCTGGGAGTGGCTTTCTTTAATGGTGGCTGAGCAAGCAATGGAGTCATTGCTATGAAAAATGTTTTTTTCACTACTGAAAGCTGAAATTAATGTTATAATGGATAATAACTGTTCAGCAACTGGATTATTAATGTTCACAAATCTAGCCATTACTCATTTCTGTTAATGAGTACCATATGTTTCCTTATCTCTCTTCTTCTTTTTTTTTTTAATTTTTTAAATCTGCAACACTTTAAAATTAACAGTATCCTTCTTACACAAGTATAGAAGCATTAGCAACTTTCTGTCAATCCTGCATTATATTGTTGCTGGGTACATTAATTTCTTTGTTATTTCTTTTTCTTTTTATTTTTCTTTAAAACTCCTTGAAGAGCTCATTCTCTTCAACCACCTAAGTCTAACTAATCATTCCTGATACCCTTTGAACTTCCATGAGCACTGAAGTACTTTTGCTGCTTGCTGCAAATACTGAGCATTTGATTGCAGTCTTAGGCAATTTAGAATTCCAATGAGAAAACGTAGAACTGCTGCTTCCAAATTACTCATGGAATTCACATTTTATTATTGGCTGCTGAACAAGGTGTTTCTGTCTCACACTTTAGATACTACTCAAGTGAAAGCTCTAAAAGCTCTGCTAATATAATAATCATAGAATCACAGAATGGATAAGGCTGGAAGGGACCACAGTGGGTCATCTGGTCCAACTTCACTGCTTAGGCAGGATCAGCCCATAGCACATAGCACAGGATTGTATTCACATGGTTCTTGAATCTTTCCAGTAAGGGAGACTCCACAAACCCTCTGGACAATCTGTTCCCATGCTCATTCACCCACACAGTAAAGTTCTGCCTCCTATTCAGGAGGCATCAGTTTCTGCCCATTGCCTCTTGTCCTATTGCTGGACACCACCGAGCAGAGCCTCATTTGTCCTCTGACACCTCCCTTCAGACACTGACAGACATTGATGGGGTCTGCTCTAAGTCACCTTTTCTCAAGGCTGAACAGCTCCTTTTACTTACCTCTGTTGCCATCCACTGGACCTACTCCAAAATTGTGACCATCACTTTTTAAAGAACTGTAAAAACAAGTCACTTGGGCCATGGAATTTTGTGCATATGTGTACAAGCATATGTATAAGCATGTATACTGGGCATATGTACACAGCATGTATACAAACTGTTGGTCCGGAGATTTAGGAGATAGTCAAAGAGAACTTGTCAGTCCAGTTAAATGGGCTTCAGATGAGGGGGTGTAAAACCAGATAATTAGGCTGAAAATTAGCCATGCAGAAATGTTTTATGTATGCAATTCAACTTTTTCTTAATCTTACTGGGTAGTCTGGGTAGTTTGATTGTCAGTCTAAATATGGTCAAAGTATCAGGTCCATCCTTCATTGACAGTAAATTAAAAACTGGTGTTGGACAAAAAGGTGTCCAAATACTCTTCTGATGTCCTCACTAAAATGAAAAATTCTTGTAAGTCCCAACTAAATTGGCTACCCTTTATGTAACACATATGGAAACTCAAATAGATCAACACATACATATTCATAGACTACAGCTGTTTCCTGTGTTTTGAAACTGAATTAGGAAAGCAGTTGTTTTAAACAGCAGCACTACAATTATGCTAAGGGCTTTATTGACTTTTATTGAGTATTATATACCACATGGTTTATGTAATAATACAATAAAAGAGGCCTGCTTTAAAACATATCAGTTGTCTTAAAACAAACCTCAATCCCAACACTGTATTTCTTCTGTTATCTGAGCTTTGTAAGACTACTCCGTAGACACAGATGGGTTTAAAACAATAAAAATGGGGGAAAACATTTTGGAAACCCTGGGAGAATAAAGTGTACTCATCACAGAAACAGGAATTATAATGTCAGACAACTAAAATTGGTTTTAAACTTTTTTAGAGAAATCCCGATGTTACTCACAGTGTTACATTTAATATCTGTGAGTAGTGGCTCCAATCTGGCTTGCTGCTTGTTTTGTTTAGACAACTAGTAAGATCTAGCAATAGAACTGCTTGCCAGCATTCTGCTGAAACCATATGGCATGACGAGAACGTTGGAGCCTGCATGCCCTTATGCACAGACAAAAGACAAATGAGACAAATAGCTGGAATGAAACACTTCAGTAAAGAGAGCAGGCTGCCTGTAGCTGATGGTTAGAAGGACAAACTAAAGCTGCACCTGACATGAGTTAAGACCAAAGTAATGCATCTGAATTTTTTGGCTGATGAAAAAAAAACCAAAAAACAACCAAAAAACAAACAAACAAAAAAACAACAAAATCCCCAAAAAACCCCCAAAACCGAACAAAACTTTCCTCTAGGTTTCAGAAGATGAGGAAGATTACTATCACCAGCAGTACTGAAAGGACAAAGGGCAAATGGAGATCTATGTAGCTCTGACTGCTGTTGCCAGAAACCCTAATAAATTGGCTGCTAATGCCAACATGTTGTACTTTGCAGACAGTGACTCAATAGACATATCTATGAAAAGCTGACTGTTCACTGTGTCTTATCACTTTCATTATGTTTGGCCCCAAGTGTTCAAAGCCATAAACTGTATTTCAGAAATCACATAAATGGAAAAGAAGGACTACAGTTTACTCCTTTAACTTGCTCAGTTGCACCCACATGTCCAATTTTCATGAATTAACATGTTTTGGATACTGCTGAAAATTGTGAGATGTGTAGACATCTAACTTCCTCAGTTTCTCATTTTTAGGGATTATTTTCAAGGAACACAACTGAAACACTGATCCTGTTTCTATTACTGATGAAAGGAAAGGTTCAGTAGTTTCAAAAGCCCAAGAAAGTGAAATGCTAGTGTTTAACAGATGCAGCATAAGCAGAGCTGAAGTCAGTAAAAGATATAAACTCAAATGGAGCGACATGTCCTCCTTTAGAAGGAGCTACTACAACAGGAAACAGGCTTTTAGAGCTATAGGCAGGATCGATGGGCCAAGACCGATTGCATGAGGTTCAACAAGGCAAAGTGCCAGGTCCTGCAGTTGGCTCACAACAGCTCCATGCAGCACTGCAGGCTCAGAGAAGAGCTGGAAAGATGCTGGTGGAAAAAAACTCTGGAGGTGCTGGGGAACAGTGCTGAACATGAGCCAGTGTGTGCCCAGGTGGGCAAGAGGTCAATGGCACCTGGCTTCTACCATCAATAGTGTGAGAGCACTGACTGATTGAGGTCACAGCTCAACTCCTGCGTTCAGTTTCAGGCTCCTCATGACAAAAATTACATTGAGGTGCTGTGTATGTCCAGAAAAGGACAACAGTGCTGGGGAAGGGGCTTGGAGCACAGGTCTGATAAGGAGCAGCTGAGGGAGCTCGGAGTTTTTAGCCTGCAGAAAGGGAGGCTCAGGGGGATCTTGTTCTTGACAACTGTTTGCAAGTAGGTTGTATCCAGGTGGGGGTCAGTCACTTTTTCCAGGAAAAAATAACAGGACAAGAGGAAATGGGCTCATGTCACACCAGAGGAGGTTCAGGTTGGACACGAGGAAAACTTTCTTCACTGGAAGGTGGTTAAGCATTGGAAAAGGGTGGCCAGCAAGGGGGTGGTGTTTAACCACTAGGCACTAAAAGCCACGGTCTGCTTGGCAAGGTGATGCTGGGTTATAGTTTGGGTTTAATTACCTTGGAAATCGTTCCCAGCCTTAAGGATTTCCTGAAATACTTATTTCCCCTTGCCTGTCTGGAAAATACGGCATCAAAGGATCAGATTTGGAAGCCGGCAGTATTATTTCAAGGAAAACAGACTAGGAGATTGCTCTGCTTTGGGTTTCACTAATTTTCACTGCGGTTTGGCATCACAGTCTGTGTCGGTGCGTTCGAACTCCGATCTCAGGGGAGCGTCTAGCACCGCTCGGCCTCCCCTGCCCCTTCCTCCAGTCCAGGGCTGAGAGGAGCCGAGCCCGGCCGGGCCCGGACACGCCGGACAGCGGCACCATGCCCGCCCGCAGCCCCGAGCCGCCCTCACGGCGCAGGGCCGGGCACCAGACACCAGCAGCACCGCCCAAAGGAGCCGGCGAGCCCACGCCGCAAGGACCTCTGGGAGTTGTGGTCCGCCTCGGCGGCCTCCGCCCTCTCTGCCCGTTCCTGGCGGTGCTCATCCGGCCCCATACCCCAGGGCTGTCCCCCCATGCCATGTCAGGGTGCTTCTTCATCTGCCGCGACCGCTCGGCGTTCTCTCTGTGCGGAAGGGATGGGCAGGAAAGGGCACGGAACGATTCCAGATAGAACTACAGTTCCCGGCGTACACTGCGATACGGACAACTCA
>VWZN01000351.1:527619-542724 GCA_013396955.1 Regulus satrapa | reverse complement strand
AGGGCTGCCAGGCCGGCTCTCGGGCGGCTCTGCTCCCCGCGGGAGCCGTGGGGACAGCGGGGCTCGGGGGGGCGAGCGGCTCCCCCCGCCTTCCCCGGGCAGGGCTGTGGCTTTGGGAGCTCCCTCAGCAGGTTTTCTTCAGATTGACCCGAAGACAGCGAGCTATTAGCCGAGCACAGTGCAAATTGACAGGAGGACGACGCTGTGAGCGTTCTTGGCTTCATCCTTAAAGTTAATTGTGCAGCACGGAGCCACACTTTAATAATTTCGGTGTGGGTTCACAAATCGTGTTACTGAAAACTGTAGTATTGCGTCTCTTTTTGGCTACATCTAGAAAGGTATCCCGTGGTACTTTGAGCTGAGATACAAGGAAGAAAAGATCGTAGCGTGGATTGTCTCTGTGCTGTTGTAGGACTTGTGGGAAAGCCCATGACTTTAAACCAGAGGTTTAGTTGCCGTGTCCAAACCCATTTTGCGAGCTCAGGTGTTACACTTTGCAAATCTACATCAGTGTTTGGTGTGCAAACTGAGTAGGTAAGCTAAACCCAGAGTTAACAGCCAAGGCTTTGGGATCCTCTAGGTAGTTACTTCCTAAAGCATTTGTAATTAATTCTAAATAATCTGAAATATTTTCTCAACTAACTTCAGGATATCTTGCTTGAAGACTTGGTGTTAATGCTCTTAAACATATGGTAAAATTTCTTTGAGAAATTGGTGGTTTGGAGTTGAAAGGTTGATTGTAGTGCCCTGATAGGCCTAAAGGTTTATCTGTAGGATTTATTTAAGCCTTTTAATAACAGTTTTAATATTTGTCTAAGAAAGGCTGCTGGAATGAGATTAATTTCTGATTCAGGAAAAAAACCTGCAAAAATTAAAATGCAGTTTGCGGTTAAACAACTGTTCTAGATATTGCAAATGTTTGTGTTTCATGATGGACAGTTACTTCTCTCTACTTCTAATCCTAACTTGTGTGCTAGAAAAGAATGAGCAAATTTTATATTGCATTTGAGTTAAAAGGAGGGGTGAGAATACTCACCAGAGTTGGTAATTCAAGTATATCAAAAAGGGATTGCACTTCTAAATACAAAATCTAAATTATAAAGAGTATGGGTTAGAAAGAGCTTTGCTTGGTGCCCAGCCTAATGGTAAGGATGTAATCACTGTAAATTTCCCACACAATTTTTAAACAATTTTGAGGTTGCGTAATTTTTCGAGTGAAAGCAAATCATGATTTCTGTAGTTGCATTCTCTCTTGGGTAAGAGAGCAGGGTAGTCTCATTAATTCAGCCTGTCTTGTGCACGGCAAAGCTAATTCAGCCTAAAGTCTGGTGCTTTCCCAGAATTACTCTGTGGTAGGTAAATCCATTTTATATGGCGTTTTTTGGATTCTGAGAATCGTAGTTGGAGCTTAACTGTCTATATTTAGGAATGAACATGTGATTTATGAATCTTGCATTGCACTGGCCATTTGCCTACTTTCAAAGCTGAAGGCACTGATTAATTTTTCAAAGAGGAAGTATGAGTGGGGAACTAAATGATCTAAAAAGTAAATGTGCAGTGGATTTTTAATTTTTCAGTTCATGCCTGCGAGGATGTGAGAGGTGCTTAAGCCTCTGCCCTTATTTTGTTTAAGTTGGAGGAATGAAAAGGAGCCCAGCTGGCAGTTTCATTTTGAGGACTCAAAATCAAGTTAAACATTTATGGTGTTATATAATCACATAACAGAGGATTTATCAGAAAAAAATGCAAAATCTCAGCTATGCTGACTTCAGTTTCTTTACCTGTAGCACAAGGTCATATAAAATTTTCCATTTTAGGTTTTTTAAAGAGGTCCATTGTATTAGGGCAGGAAAACATTCTCTGCTTTTCTGTTTGGCTTTCAATGCCATTTCTGGAATCTTCTGATAATAAGAAATATTTGTACTTATAAGCTACCCCTTGAGATCCCAGGTTAGTTAATGGAAAAAAAAAAAAAAAGGAACAGACTGTATTTTTATCCTTGTTATGATGAACAAGAAATTCGCATTGGGTATTCTATCCAAATGCAGTAAAATCATCTCAAAAGGAAACAGAAAGTTTTTCTTCAGAAGAATGATTTTATGTGTCATGCAAGTGTTCCTCTAAGGTACATTCACTACCTTTACACTTTGGTTGTAATTACATTTAGGACTATTGTTATATCTTTAGGAAAAGCACAATACCTTTTAGTTCTCTGCAGAAAAGTAGATATGATTTTGTTTGCCTTCTTGATATCCAGGAGTGAGTTGCTTTGGCGAAGAAAACATTGTATGGTACTTAATATCCATAAGTTGCATCTGGTGATCCCTCAGATGTCACAAATAGACAAGGAATATGTTAAACAGTAAGTCTTAGACTAGGAAATGAGATGGTTTCACATGATTTTCCATAGCTCTCTATTAATTAGCTAAGTTGTCCTTCCATCAGATTCTATGTGGGGAGGGTTTCCCTCTTTTGTTCTGTAAAATTTTAGCTCAGTGACAAATAGCTGAGCAGACTCATAGTGGGAAGCTTCTTGGTTCAGTTTACTTCTGTTCTGCTGTAACAGGTGACAGCATCTGTAGATTAAACTTTATCCCAGGCCAAGTGAGAAAGTGATTGAAGACTTTATGGAGAGGAAATTGTGGCCTCTTCTGCCTGTAGAGGCCAGGCCGCCTCCACGTGGAATTTTTGGTCCTGTTACAGGATCATAAAATTACTAAAAACCCAGTGAATTATTTAAATACAGATATCTTCTATATGTCCTTAGCTGATTATACAACTTTTATAGTAATTTCTGCAGAAAACTCTTCTAAAACTCTTCTAAAAATTTCTTCTGAAAGTGACTTGACATTGCTGACAATAGCAGTGGTTGTGTTTTAAGAAAATGTATTGAATTCCTGCTTGCCAGAAATGGTCAGGAAAACACTCTGACATTTGACTCCCTGAAACTCTCACCAGGTTCTCTGCATTTTTATTTTTTTATATGTCAGTAAATCTGTTTTCTGTAGCATTTCAGCTAGGTCCACCAGGTGTCTGTTGGACATGATGATCCACAGCACGTTTCCTTTTGTAAAATTATGCTGCTTCTTATGCTGCCCTTGGAGAGGGACATATAGTTTTCTAATAGATGGGATATTTTAAATAACTTATTTTGTAGTACTATTTTTAATCCCAGTTGCTGTCAGCAAATTGGAACCTTTGATTGAAATGCATATATGAGAATAAAGTTTATTTTTAGCAACTACGAGTGTTGCTTAAGTATGTGGTCATTAAAACCACATTGTTTAATGTGTTGTTATTAATTGATTGTTGACTAAATGAAATGTTTATTCTCACATTATCCATCTGTGAAATTACTTTTTTGGTGTATGTTTTTTGTGTAATTATTAGCTGAATATTTTTTATTTAAATTTTTATTTTATTTTTGAAGACAGCATCACTCAGTGTCTTTAACTGAGATTTTGTTCTTATTTGTGGAAAGGTACATTTGTGGGGAATTTGTATTTGACAATTAGTAAAACCCAAATGCACTGCTTTAAAACAGTTGAAGGAAAATCTTCAAATTATTTGCATTTTAGTACAAATTAATTGAACAGTAGATTTGGCTACTTTTATGTCCAAAATAAGGTTGTTGTAACTTCAGGTGAGTTGATTTTATGAATCTCTTTGATTGCACCAAAAATCCTTTGGGGAGCCGTTGTGTATAGGAGTTGCCCTCTGATCTAAAATTCACCGGTTTTGATACTGGGAGAAAAATGCCCTCAGAAGTGCCGCACAGATTTTTCAGTTGTTTTTCGCAGTGTTGAACAGAAGCCTCTCTCAGGCACTCTAAAAGAGAAGCGCTGAGATTTAGATGTGAAGGGGAGGCATCCTGTGAGCTGTGCAGGATTTAGCATCCCAAACAGTGACACTCGGGAAGGTCACAGTGCACAGCAGAAAAATGTTCACTCCAGCTTCAAAGGCAAGAGCAGAATGACTGCATTTCAGGAACTGGCCAAATTGCATCTAGTCTGGTCAGCTAAGGGGGTATCTGGATTTCTGTGGCAACAGCCCCTTTGCTGTTGGAGCTGAGCAATGTGACTTTGGCTCCTTCTGCATACGTTACTGAGCATATTTGGATGCAAATTGTCTAAAGCTATAGTCTTGACTTTGTTTGTTTGTTTTCTTCATAGTTCCTTATGTTTTTGCAAACTTGAAGACAGATCCCTGGTTAACAATGCCTGGCAGTAAGTATTCTTATTTTAAGTACATTCAGACAATATTTAGGTGTTTTCACTGTTAAGGTATTTTCTCTAGGGTTGAAATTAAAAAAGAAAAAAAAGGAAAAAGAACCATTATACTTGCTGTCACTTAGAAGATTTTTAAGATGTTAATATTATCTAATCTCTGCTTCTGTAAATCTCCACATATTTTTAAAATAATAATATGGGCTCTGCATTTGCCTTTTTGATTACAGTTTCACAGTATAACATTGAATCTTGTGATTTAGACTATGTTCTGAAATAGCTGGATTGAAAAACTAAAAAAGATATTTTTGATATAGAAAAGAGATATATGTCAAAATATAGAAAAATATTTTGATATTTCTATAATCCTGTCTTTGGGAAATGACTAGTGTTTGTAGAAGATAGAATCACTATTTAGGATAAAAAGTGATAAGGCTCAACATTTTTGAACATTCAAAGTTGAGATTTTTGAGCCAAGTGTTTCTAAGAACTAAATTATTTACCTTCAAGAGTAGCAAATTTCTCTTATTCAAAGGATCAAGTTATAAAATATGTTACAAAAGTTTAAATTTAATATTCCTTTAATTTTTTTTTCTATTTATAAAAACAATCTACACGATCTGTAGTACATTGCTAACACCAGTCTTTAGATAAAGCAGTCTGCTTTGTCCAGAGGATAAAGGAGTATTCATAAAGTTACAGTACCAGTCATACTGAGTGCATTCTAATTATACAGGTTTGTAGTGAATTTCATGGATGCTTAATTTCCTGAGGAAGTCTTGGAGCATTTGTTCTTTGCTGTGACTGTGGGTGCTAGAAATGCCTCACAGGATTTCTGTGTTGTGTGTTTGAACCCCGGCCATGTCAAATACCTAACTGTAAGGGATGTCACCCCTGTCATGTGAGGGAGCATGTGGAGTTTTTTAACCAATTAAACTGGAAAAGTAAGGGTTTTCTTCATTTAAACCACACGTGCTTATGTTTGGGGTCATTAATATCAATGCATGTAGAGTTTGCATTAATGCAGTCAGATGGGAGTTAAAGGAGACCAAGAGAACTGATTGTAGTGAGGCTCTCAGATCTACAGAGCCATTTATTTCTCTTTGCCTGTAGTAGTGAGTGTAAGTGCATGGGTGAAGGGAAGGGAGCCTAAGAGATGTGTGCATTGCAATTCTTCTGAAATAACAGTATTTCATAATACTTTATTTCCAAAAGTTATGGCAGTGAAGAAGTACGATTGGATTTTAAGGCAGGCAAGCATCCTTTTGGTGCTGGTTGTATTTCTAATCAGTAGAGATGGAGCCTTCAGGAATTCAACTCCGTTGCATATGGAAAGGAAATCTGTTTACTAATTTAGACTTGTCCAAATAGGATTCTTTTCAGAGCATATTGATGAAACATGCTGGTGCTACAGTGTTACTTTGAAATTTTAAAGTATTTGTCCTTGACATCTGAAAAACTCAGTTGTTTCTAAAGGCTGGGAGGTTTTGTGTGTTTATAATATTTTTGTTTTATTTTGTTTTATTTTGTTTTGTTTTGTTTTATTTTCACATAGAGATCGCTCATTATACACATAAAGAAGTACGTTGGTCGTCTTTAGGAGTAAAACTTAGAAAAGGCTGTTGCAGTGAGATATTTTCCAGAAATGTTTTCTATCATGCTATAATGAGTTGTTTACAAATGAAATAGAAAAATAATACTTGGTTAACAGGGAATTTTGATGGAGTTCTTGGGTCATACTGACCAACTCCCTTGTCCACTCCTCTCCTGCTTTATTTCCTGGGTCTGTGTAGCAGTTCCTGGTGGTAATTTTGCTCCTCCCCCCATTTTTTTTTTTTTTAACAGTAGTTGAATGAATGTATAGGTCTAAAGGCAGTGTTCTGGAATAGCTCTGAGAGATACAATATTTGAGAGATCCAGATACCTGGTGCTGCATAAAGACTGACTAAAAGCTTAATTAGCTTTTCTGGGGAGCTCAGCTGTACCTGGTGACACTTTAGAAGTTACTGTGCATGAAACATTGACCGGACAATATGCATTTCCATATTAGCTGTGGAAAGATAGGCATTAGTCAGAGCTGGGCTGTGGCATTGAGGGGGGAAATGAGTGAAGGTCATCAGCCAGAGGTGATGGATGCTCTTCTCTTTCAGCGTCAGCTCAGCCATGGCTGCTGGGCTCTGCACACGTTGCTCATTGCTTGTTTGGATTATCACATTTGCTATTGATGTTTCTGCTTAGCAATCCCACTTAGGAATCTGGGGATTTAGTGCTGCTTTAAGTCCTAAAAAATGTTAAGATTTTAGTCTCAATGCAGTTGCAATAGCCCAGATAGAATTTTTTCAGTCTGCTCTCTTAACCTTGAGATGTAAAAGTGCTTGGCTTTGACCAGCTATGGCATTTGAGTTGCCATCTCTAGTGGAGGTGTGGTGCTCTGTCATTGCTGCAACGCTTGGATCAACCTTGCCAAGGTGTAGCTTTTCCCTGTGCTCTTTATGTTTAACTTTGTATTACAAGGTTTGTGCAAATAGCACGGATGTTGATGCCAATGGTTATGGATGGTGTCTTCAGCTAAAGCTGCAATGCAAATTCTGAAGTGTGAGGAAAGCAAATGTGTTTTCTCATTTCTGATCGAGTACAGTAGGAGTAAGTTTGAATCACAGCTGTTTTAGTAACTGTTTAAGCTCTGCTTTATCACAAAGAAACTGTGCAGTAAAAGATTAAATAGTGCTTTTATTTAAAAGCAAAGCCAAAGAACTTATAACCAGATATCCTCTGCAGTAGAGGCAGTATGTGTTTCTCACTTGCCTTGTGTGCTCTCAGCTTCCCTGTTGAATAATTTGTGTTGATAATTTCATTTGGCATACTTCTGTTATGGAACATGGGTGATTTTGGTAGGTTTTTTTGTTGGCTGCATTCAGATTTAAATGTTACAAATGCTTCTGCTAAGGACAGAAAGTGATAGCTAAGTCATATAAAAGTATTTGTTGAAGACTCTTCTTATTGAACATTATGTTCTGGATATTCACACTTAATCAGATGTCTCAAACACAGCTTGGTAGATAATGAGGTTTTTATTTTCTAGAAACAGCTAACCTACTTACTGGATGTATTCCCTGACTTTAATGAAATGTTTTTCTTAAAAGGCAGCTTTTGTATTAAAATGAAATCGCTTGAATTAGAAGAATTATTTGTGGCACAGGTGAGAGCACCTGTTGACTACAAAAATACATTGTACTTGTGGTACCTCTGACTTTTTTTAACATTTTATTAGCTTATTCTTCTCTCCTTTGGCTTATGCGATTGGCATAATTATATCTTTGGTTTTCAAGGCGTTTTAATAATAATTGTTGGTTAAATTTTTAGCTGCTGATTAATAGGTCTTCATGGCTGACTGACATATAACTTAGAAGAACAAATAAATAAAAACAAGGATTTTGCCAAATGTAATTTTCTCACATTCCTCCTTTGAATTGCGGCTGTGAAATTTAGTAATATGAACACCTCCCACACTCTTCTGTCAAATATTTGCCCATTGGAAAGGGAGCATTCTGATTTAAGAGGTACATACATTAGTTATGTGGAAAATATCCCGTGGTTTGGCCTGTTCTTGGCTGCAGTGAAGAGGCAGCTTTGGTGACTTCAGAATGGCTCCAAGCATGCTCATTGAGGTGCAGCAGTTTGTTTCCTCGGCCTCCCAAGCTCCGCCTGGCTTTTTGCCTTGACTGTGCCGAGGCAGCTCCTCTGACCGCAGGTGGAGTGCGCTGGTGCTTCCCTGCTTTGTGCAAGGTGAAGACAAACAGAAGGTGGAACGACTGAGTAGCGCCTGTTAATTCTGCATTGACGCGTGCTACTGCTTTCCTTGTGTTACTTCATAGTCTTTAAACAAGTAAATGATCCACCCCGGCCTTAAACCCATGAATACCTATCAGACTTTTAAAATTATAATTTTCTATGTGCAGAGAGTTTTCTTGCCAAGTGTAGGAGGGAAAACAGCACTTGAAATGGAATTTTAAATGAGTGAATTCTTAACTGGCATTTAACATTTTTAACACATTTTAAGAGGCAGATAACTTCCTCATTTTGGTTTCTCCCCTCCCAGCAATTTTGGGAAATGAATTTATTTGTGTTTTTTGATTCTAGTTTTTATTGTGTATATATAATAAGTAAGTATTAACAAGATTGGTAATGGAATCGGAAGATTTCTTGCCCTGTGATGTAAAATTCTGAAATACTAGTGCCCGAAGATGTGTTCCTAAATGTGTCAATATAAATATTTCAAGGACTATGCTTTCTAATGCTTTCAGTAAAAATCGAGTTATAGTTCTTATTAATTTCTGTCTCCACTCTTTCCATCCAGCATACTTTTTTCCTCATCTGGAATATGTTTCTCACGTAGCCTTCACACTTCACAATGGGACCTGCTACTTAATAAAGCACTTTTTGTAATTGCTTAGTTTATTTTGTAGGCAGGAAAAACCCTCTTAATTTTATGACAACATCGTTGACCACTTAAAGCAGTGTTAAATAGGTTTTAAATCTGTAACATTTTCATATTTCAGCTATTACGGAAGAGTTATATCAGGGACGTCTGAAATTATTGTTTGCTGCTTCAATCTGATATTTTAGGATGAGAAACATTGGAAGTCCTGTATCGTATCCTTTTCAGCTACTAGCCCAAGGGACCATGGGAACTTGGAAAACAGCTGCCACGGGAAGGTCATGGTTTTGGGCTTCCTTTGGCAGTTTGCCACTTGCTAGGACTAGGCCAGAAAAGGGAAATAACTTTATTTCAGAATGTCTTTAACTATTATAATACACTGGTCACAGAATATATAATGGATTCTTCACATAATAATATGCAAGAGATGCTTTCAATACGGAAACAGCTACAGGTTTTTTTCAGCTGGTATTTAGGTAACTGTCTTTTCTACATCGAAAAGAAAAAGTAGTAACTTAAATGTATCCTTGATTAAGCTAAGAGAAGAAACAAAACAGGAACTTGCAGCTGGAAAACTGTACCTCTTTGTGCATGTTTAACTCATGGTACTTTAAGCAACCTTGTGTGCCACCAAATTGGTGCTTCCTTATTTAATCAGTATGCAGGGATTTCTTTAAGACTTGTTAATTTGGAGCAAGTGTTCCTTTTGTTGTTTTCTGTTAGCTGTCATTTCTGTGTACACATCATCCTAGCCCCATTTGGGGAAGCTGCTGTTTAAGAGAAGTTCCATAGAGAGTCAAAACCACACATATTAAGACAAGACATGAATAATGTTAGCATTATCATCATTCATCTTTAATTTCTTCCATTTGTTATGGAACACACTTCAGTATAGCCAAGAGCTGAACAATTCTGTTTCATCCATTCCTTGTTAAAATCTAAAGAATTTATTTTTTCAGTTGTTGTTACTTACGTATGTTACTTATGTATCTGGGCACCTCATGTAAAAAATGAAATGCTTTAGGGATGAACTTCATCAAAGCCTTTGTGTGCTTTTAAACTGTATGTGGACATTTCCCCAAATACTAAAATGTAGCTTAGTAATTTTTTTCAGGCTTTATTAAAATATGGCTTGTTATTTACAGAAATCGCTTTGCAACTATCAGTCGATTAATCTTCATGTGCAGCCTTGTTTGCTATTGATTTCTGAATCATGGGACAAAAGGGTAAGAAGGCTTATGCTGATTGTGCATGCAAGTGTCCTATTTTTTGTGCATGACAACAAAGCCATATTCATTTTGGTGAGCAGGGGTACGATTTCTGTTCTGTGATTAAATGCATGTCTCTGGAAAAGCCAGGGTGAACTCCTTTTAAAAGCATTTTGGCTTTCCCTTTCCTTGATTCATGCACTTTCTATCCCAACATTGGCCCCTGTGAACCTCAGTGTCTCTCCAGGGAATCACGTTCCTTATGGATTGCTGAAGATGAAAGTTAGCTGTGTATGCCCTTCTTGGCTTTTGAAGGATGCTATTTTGTTTCTAAAAAGTTACATTATTCAACATTAATTCAGGCAGGAATTAGACAGAAATGAATAAAAGGTGGGGTAGGTAGATGAAAACTTCCAAGTCTGCTGTAGGTTCAGGAAGCGTTTGGACAATGTTCTCAGGCACACAGTGTGATTCCTAGGGCTGTCCTGTGCACAGCCAGGAGTTGGATTTGCTGATTTTTGTTGCAACCCTTTGCAGTCAGAATATTCTACAATTCTATGATTCCTTGTCTAACAACTTATAAACCTCAAGACTTCAAAAATATTTGGCACCTGTATAACTCATGTCCAGTTTGAGGTCTGTTAAAGGTCTCAGTCCTTTCATTTTTCAAGAAGAGCACAGCTGTGATTCTAAATTGTACTTGGACCTGTTATGGTATTTTGTTGATAACAGTCTGTACTTTGGCTGGAAATGGGCACCCTGAGTTTTTAATTGTAGTTTGAGAATGCTTACTCATTCCTTAATAAGAAAATGAGAAAGAATTTCCAATCTAACACTAAGCGGTATAATTATGCTAAATCAGTGCTCCTTCCTGATACTTTTACAAAGCTGTTAATACATAAGGAAATCAGTGAAGATAAAGCTTCATGGATATTTTGTTAGAAATGCAGCAACAAATACTCAATTTATGCTATTAAAACAAGTTTTCCTGTGTTCATTATACTAGAATATAACTGTGTAATGATTAGAAAAGGACTTCAGGATGAAGATATCCTATTTGTGAACTTTTTATGTAATGAAATATGAATAGTTATAATTGATCTGTCTGACATGATTGAGCTAGCAGAGTTCTCTAGTCTCGTAATAAATGCACTGCAAGCTGTTTTCAAGACTTTCTATGGGCTTGTGGGTTTGTTTTGGTTTTTTTTTTCATTTAAATGAGTTTGTGATTTGTTACTGACATCAGTTTAGACATGAGCTTGAAGTTCCTCAGAACCAACAAAACATAATTTTTACAAATTGAGTCTGATGTAATTGCAGTGTGGTTAGAAGTGCTGGTTGTGGGCAAGAACTGGTGGAAACCAGTGTGCCTTTGTGCCCACAGGTGTCTTATCTGGTTTCTACAGAAAGCTGAGACACTCGAGATTTACTGGTTAACAAGATATATTTATAAAACAACTTCTTTGTGTATAGATACAAAGCTGTCTGACTCCTACACTGACTATCTAGACTGGCCAGTTCAGTTTGGTGGGATCTGAAAGTGGTAGAAAAGGGACATACACAGCCTTTAGGTGCTGAAGGTGCCCGGAAGAATAAATCCACTATGCCTGTGTTCCTCTCTAACTCATTAGACGTGACAGGAGGGGAGAGATTGCGTTTTAATCAGCTGGGATATGTGGTTCTAGATAGGGATATGTTCTAACCTTATATCCCTCTGTTTGGGAGAAGAGTTGCATTTCAGTTCTTGGGGGAAATCTGAATTCAAGATGAAGTGCTCTTTAGAACTAATGGGAAAGATAACAACCATGAGGATATCATAAAACTCATATTGACCTAGAAAAAGGGGTTTTTTCAGCGAATTTTATGTCTTTCATGTCTGTGTTTTTGTACAAAAGCTGCTCTTCTGTGAGGACAGGATGAACTAGGTAAAACTGCAGAGACAGAAAAACATTGAGTTTATTGGCAGCCCTAAGGACCTGTTTTTGATAATATGGAGATTTTTTTTCCAAAATTTTTATTCCGTATTCATTTGATGTTCTTTCTTTCTTTTTCTTTCTAATGGAAACATGTATGTTTCCATGTCCAAATGGTAATATCTCATTTTGTAAAATGCCTTCTGAGAAAATGAAACATCTCGGAATAGACACAGCCAGAGCGCTTAATTGAAGATTGGTGATATTTAAAGAAGAATTTGAATTCTGAAACCTTAGTATCCTCCATGACTCTGCTTTTCAAAGTAACATTGCAACATTTTTGTTTAGCTTTTTTTTTTTTTTTTCATTAATGTCAGTATAATTTAAACACTTTCATTCCTGAACAGGAACAGATGCTTTGTCATGTTTTGAGCTCTGTAGGTGCCTCAGAAGAATTTCTGCACTCAGTTTTCTCAGCATAAATAGCACAGTATGGTTCTAGATTCACAGAAATACTTTCATCCACTGTTATGTTACTTTGTGCACTGTGTATTTGTGCAGGAAATAAAATGTTTGTAATGTGGTGTTGGACTATTTATGAACAGAACATTTTTCTTTTAGTTTTTCAAAATCTGGGCAATGTATTGAAGCTGGATTTACTCAGATGAAGGTAAAACTTGTTTTTGAAGCTCTGGCCATGCTTATGTTGGTATTTTGAAAGTTTTAATAGAAGAAAGGCTCTACAGAACAACACTCTCTTACATGTCCTGTGACCAGGTCAGTGGTTTATGCTGAAGATGTTAAAATCTAGTTTCCTTAGCTAAACTTCCCATCTTCATTAGTTTTGAGGGTTCCAGAGAGAAGGCCTGTGCACCTTTGCTTCCTCACCATCACGACTTTTAGTTATGACATACACGCATTATTTTCACTCAGAAAACCATGCCTTGTTTTTCAAGTGGCAGTGTGGTACCTACTCCCCTGATCTGTTTTTTCAGTCCTGTGTGTTTGAGCAGGTGAGCTGCCAGGCACCATTGGGCAGGAGTGGAGAATTGAATCCTCCCAGCCTTTGTACTGCAGTCATAGGATACCTGATGGGGAGGTGACACAACGGGTCTGAGCATCCTTTTTTCTAAGGAAAAAGATGGACAGCGGCATAAGACTCTGGGAGTTTTTACCAGCTGTGTTCCTTCCCTGTGGATTGGATTAAAAAAGTAAACTGCATCATCTTAAGAAAATGGAGAAAGTAGCAGTCATCAGAAAAATGCTTCATTTTGCATTCAGGTTTTTCAATGAGCAAAGTTTCAGGTGCTTTCCCTTCAAGAAGACTTGAAACCCTGAGCACTTGCTGACCAGTTACTCATTGGTATGAGGTGGGCTTGTTGCTTGTAGGGCTGGTAATAGTTTCAGTGCCATCCTTATGGCTCTCTTCAAATAATAAAGATGTGTAATATTGACAAAATCTTCATAAAATTCTGAAAGCAGAGAGTGTTTGAACACTTTTCCATCAGTTTCTTGGTGTAGGGAAGCAGCAGCTGCCGAAGCAGAAGAGGCTGCTATGTAATGCAGATTTCAATTGACCAAGAACGGACATCTTAGCAACTTACCCATGTGTCAGGAGTCGTTCCAGTTTCTTCTGTGATGCTGACCCTGGAATTAAAACATCTGAAAAGCAGAACTGTTCATGCTGTTTGAGTGACTGTGCTCTGAGATGCCAAGTAATCCCTATGTGCTACTATCCTAAGCTTGAAAACTTAAAGGTTCTGTTAATTTATTCCTAAAGTTGTATCCAGACCTGTGCTCTTGTCCAGCTTCCCACTGATTCCCCTCCCATCCTCAGGTGTACAAGGGTGTGCTCCTCAAAAGGCAGTAGCTTAGTCCACTTGAGTTCCTGTAGCAAAACAGAAGTGAGCTGCAAATGTTAAAGCAACAAAATAACACTTTTCTTTGTGGGAATAGCGGGCTGTGTCCAGTAGTATGAGGGAATGGAATGGGAAATGTGAAACATCTAGAAATTTTAAAACTAAAACTGGGCATGGACAGAGTGGCACAAAGAAAGTCCCTGTCAGCAGTCTGCTGTGCTGCCTGGGCTTGGGACTGGGAAGAAAAGGTATAACCAGCTCAAGCATCTGGGAGGCGTTCTGTGGCCTGGACTTAATCAGCAAAATACTGAGGCTTTTTGACAAATATGTGTATTTTTTACCAGTAGTTGGCCAACCTGCTGATCAAAAGTATAGTTTGAAGGCTCCAGAGGCAGACAGTGACCCTTTTGGAGTAAATTTGCCTCTGACACCCCTCAAGAACGGCTTCTTACTCACCTCTGGCCACCTTGGAGATAGGCTAAATATTGCAGCTTGGCCTGTTACCGTTCAACCTTCAGTGTCTGTCTCAATCCAGAGATGCACCAGCCTCTTCTGGTCTTCTGTGTTAGAAGTTTTCTGCCTCCAAGCGGGAACAAGGTGGTAGGAGAAGTGCAGGTGTTGCAGCCCCTCTTCTCAGTGGCAAGCACCTTAAGCGAGTTAGGTGGCTTGACCTTGGAGTACACAAGACATTTACAGTTCTCTGTCACCTGCACCTGTCTTCCACACCTGGGAAGCGTTCAAGGATGCAGCATGCTGAAAATGGCTCATCTGGGTAAGGGAATAGCTTGGGGTCAAGGTGGAGGCAGGCTTTGAACAGGATTATCTGGAGCTTCTATGGAGGCTGCTTCTATGCCAAGATTGTCCCTGTGCTGGGAACATTGCATTCTCTGGTACCCATGGTTGTTGGGAGGACCCAATTGGACAAGCAGAGATGTGTAGCAGGCATAGAACAAGGTTGCTGTGATAATGCCTGTCCTTTACTGCTTTTATTGTGAATTAAATAGTAGCTTAAGGATGTCCTCGTGGCTCAGTGTGTTACTGGATGCGCACAGTGGGTGTTTTGTCGGTGTTTGAAGTCCGCTCCATGCTCTGCTCATTGCCTGGATGGAGGAATAAGAGCAGTTCACGTGCTTCAGAGAATACACAGTGCACTGTGAGCCTCTCACTCTCTTGTCTCCTTTAGTCTGGTAGTTTATTTACATCAAATTTTTCAATGATTGATGAAACACCTTGATATGAAATCAGTATTTTTTTAGAAATAAGGGTACAGTGAAACAAAACCTGTGGGGGTTTTTTGTTTTTTTTTTTTTTTTTGTTTTGTTTTGGGTTTTTTGTTTTTTTGTTTTGTTTTGTTTTTTGGTTTTTTTTCTGTCCACTGGATTATCGCCTAGAACTCATTTCCCAACTGCAAACCAAATACTGAAAGCAGGAATGAAAGTTGGACTTTGTCTGTTCTTTTTT
>VWZN01000351.1:493457-527575 GCA_013396955.1 Regulus satrapa | reverse complement strand
TTTTTTTTCCCTGAAGAGATTATCAGTTCTAGCTGTGATGAAGAGCGGTCAAGGAGATTTATGTAAATGTGTCTTTCTGTTCTCCTAAAGTCCCTTTTTTGTATTGCTTCAGTGATAGTTGTCAGAGAAGTAGATTACATTGGGCAGTTTAATAGGAATATAAGTAAGGATAGGAATTAAAAAGCAAAACTCATCTCATAGGGCTTCTTCCACTGGAGCCAGATTAGTTTTAGGTCATTTTAATGCTGTATTAAAAATAGAGAGTGACAGTGCTATCTCAAAGCAGGAAAAGAGGAGGCGGTCTTGAGTAGAACAGAAATGAGCAAGTAAAGCAAAGTTATGTGAGACCAACAAAGGTGGGAGAAAGGAGAGACAGTATGGAAATACTGCCAGGGACAGAACTTAAGGAATGAAACTGGAGAACCTGATGTAATGAAAAACTTTCTTTTAATGGATTAGAAGTCTTTAAAACACACTGTTCGAAAGATAATATCTTCCTGGGAGATTTTTCTGATTGCTACTGGTTCTGAAAAGAATACTTCATTGAAGAAGCTTGATTATGTGCATTACTTGAGTAGCTTGGGGATTTTTCCTTCGTAGTTATTTAGAAATGACTTCTTATTAATAACTTCACATGCATTGTCATTTCTTGCTTTCACAAAAAGTTTTATGTTTAAAAAAAATTTTACATGCTTTTCACCACAGCAAAGTGTGTATCTCTCCATGCTGATTCCAGCATGCAGTGCTATGGGTTTGGAGAAGAGTGGCTGGAAAGCTGGCAGAGAAGAACCTGGGGGTGTTTGTCAGCAGTGCCTGGACATGGGCTGGTGTGTGCCCAGGTGGGCAAGAAGGCCAATGGCACCTGGCTTGGATCAGCAACAGTGTCACCAGCGGGGCCAGGGCAGGGATTGTCCCCCTGTACTCAGCACTGGTGAGGCCACATCTCAAATCCCGTGCTCAGTTCTGGGCCCCTCATTTTAAGAAAGACACTGAAGGGCTGGGGTGTGTTCAGAGGAGAACAGAGCTGCTAAACAGAGCTCTGGAGCACCAGTCTGAGGAGCAGCTGAGGGCGCTGGAGGTGTGCAGCCTGGAGCAAAGGAGGCTCAGGGGGAACCTTATCACACTTTACAACTGCCTGAGGCTGGAGCCAGGTGGGGGTCTGCCTCTTCTGCCAGGTATCAAGAGACAGGACCAGAGAAAATGGCCTCAAGTTGCATCAGGGGAGGCTTAGATTGGATATTAAGAAAGTAATCTTCACAGAACAGGTGATTAGGCATTGAAATAAGCTGCCCAGGAGTGGTGGAGTTACCATCCCTGGAAGTGTTCAAAAACCAAGTGGATATGGCACTTCAGGACATGGTTTAATGGTGAACATGGTGTCGGTGCTGGGTTGATGGTTGAATTTCATAATCTTAGAGGTATTTTCCAACCTTAATGATTATATTATTCCAGTTTAGAAGAACTCTTCTTGAAGTAATGTCACACTAGAATTAACTAGAATTTAGCTTACTGTGAGAAATTCTGAAGAGAAAGCTGGGGGTTTTGGGTGTTGCTTTCATTTATTTAAGCTAAACTGAGCATCAAAATCTTTTTAAAAATAAATGTAAACTGTCAGAGGTAGGTGTGGATGGAATTTTCCCCCCTAGCTGTTACTGAGAGTTTTCTGTCGTGGGTTCAGAAGTTCACATCACAAGATAAATATCCTGTTCTCAGGACAAAAGTTTCAGTTGCATGTTGGACGTTTTCTTTGGTGCATTTTGGTGGAGAGAGGCTGGAAACCAGCCACGTAAAAGCCAGCGAGCATTTGGGTGAGGGGAGGAGAGGCTCATCTGGGGGCTGAGACTTGATGCTGTGTGAGTGATGAGTCCACTGTGCCCTCTGGGAGTGCATTGCAGGGACGTGGCAATGGCTCACTAGCACGTCATTACAGCAGTTGCTCTTTTTATAGCAGGTTGAAGAATATTTTTAATTAACTCCCTTATATGGCTGGAATAATCTCCTTGTTATAAAATGTCTGATCTCTTTTTCATAGTGGCATGTGAATGCCCTTGAAAGTCATTTTAGTTCTGAATTAAATGCAGCAACTGATATTAGCAATTCAAAAATAACCAGGTATAGTAAATGGTTATGGTTAAAGTGTTATTTTATGCACTTGCATCAAGATATTTGAAAGAAATTTATTTTATTTATATTTCTCATCTCAGATACAGAAAAATAAGTAAAATGAAAACTTAATATATTGCAAATAGTTTTTTCATAGTTATAGTTAAGATATTGCAAATAGTTTTTTACATAATTATAGTTAAGTACATTGACCAACCAAATGTGATTTTAATATTGCTCTGTTTCTTGATATTAGCAAAATACGCAATTTTCTGTAGATTGAAACTTTTATGTTAAGTACACCCGTTTTTGTTTTGTTTTTGTTTTTTTTTTTTAATGTTGCAAATAAAGTTAGGGATGACCAGATGCAAGCTTGAGACATAAGCAAATACTCAGTGAGTGAACATGAAATCTTGCTTCAGACAATTAATGCTGTATAGACAGTTGACAACAATATTAGACAACATAAAAAAAGGTTGAAAGAAATTCCAGCATTAGATAAAACAGATGGTTTATTTTCCTGGGTTTTGATAATGAAGAAGATGTGTCAGTTTTAAAGTCAGTTGGCAGAATTTAGTCTTTTCTCTTTAAACCCACCTTGAAGCTTTTGTTTTCCTGTAGTTTTGTAAGATACTGCACAAATTTTCAGACATATTATTTTGAAATACAGCTTTATTGTAATGTGATTTTTCTAATTTACCATGTAGGGTTTCCTGTAGTAAACTATATGGGGACAGGTTCTGTGCAGCTCAGTGTTTTTTCTGAGTTTATTAGCAATAATCTTCTAAGTATTGAATTGGTATGGAATTTTTATGTAGTGGAAATCGTTAGCTGTGTTTTCATTAAAAAAAGTACTTATGATTTCCAGGGTTTATAAAAATGTCAGTATGAAAATTCTGTATTTGTGTATCCCAAATGGATCTAATGTAGGAAGTGAAACAATAAAATGCTGATAATTAATGGGGAGCTGAAAAGTAACTTTGAAATTGCTTAACTCAAAATTTATTTTCTACCTGATGTATCATAATCATGTTAATGATTTAACTTCTGTAATCCTTGCTTCCTAAGCTAGGAAGTATTATTAGAGATAATGTTAATTTCATTATTTTTAGATTGTTTAATTAATCTCACACATAAGCCTTTCTATTTAAAAACGTCTTTTTGGTCGGTAGTCTGCTTTAAATACATTTCTTTCCGTCCGATCTCCAGGAAGACCAAGTGAGTAGGTTTTGCTAAAATATTTATCATTCTACAGTGATATGTGGCAGCTGTCTGAGGATAGTTTTTTCCTGAAACTATATGGATTTTTTTACTTCTAGTCAGAGAAATAATGAACTGTGTGTTCTGGGCAAGTTGAAGTAATGAAACTGCCTATGCAGTTTCATTGGAGGAGCTGTGAATCACACATTGGCAATATACCTTTTGTTCTTTTCTCTTTTTTTGTGCCTGGCCTTGTTAACAGAATTTGATACTGAAGTTTTTCACGTGTTTGGTGGCTTTGTGCAGATGTCACCGAGCTGATCAGATAAGCTTACAGTATTGCAGAGCCCTGGCTCTGGGAAGCAGCCGCAGCTGTGCGAGGGTGAGAGAGGAACTTTCTGAGTGAATTCATACCCAGGATGAGGCAGTATGTGCAAGTTCCAACTGTTGAGCAAGAAAAAGCCTATGATTATAATTCTGCTTTTGAACCGAGGCCGTGTATGTGTTTGGGTAGGTGAAATTACCATTTCTGGTGGCGGGGGCTGTGTCTTAGTGCTGCTGCGTGGAATAAATATGTGTAAAAAGAAGTACCCGAGCAGCTGGTAAATGTGTACAGCTATCACATGTAAAATGCAGATTAGAGGACTTCTTTAGCAGAAGAGAATGGCCATGCTTGAACTTTATAAAAATCCCATTATTGGAGAAGCAAACAATATTCCTTAAACCTTTTACATTAACTATCATGTTACAGTGCTGAATTCTCTGCAGATATTGCTTTAACCTTTATATTTACTTGCATGAAATGATGTAAAGACATGTGCAAGGGGGAGGCTATTAAAATGCAAATTTTGTCTGACACTAAAAAGAAATTGTCATAGGATTTTTCCTCAATAAACCTGAATAAAATGAATCAGGTTTGGTTGGGGGGTTTTTGGAGGTTTTTTTTTTTTTGGTCTTTTTACCTGTGTTCTACAGACCTACAAAACAGTTTATTTATGTGAAACAAATGTGTTTATTTGGATAAATTTGTATCTGTGTTAAATTGGTATCTACGAAGTAGGGAATCCATTTTCAGTTACTCAGCTTCTATCCATCTTTGACAAGATTCATCTTTTTGGTCTATGTAGTAAGATGTTCCTAAACTTTATGGGTTGCATTTAAAGTAGTTTGTTGACTTGGTCTTTTTGGGATTTTGTTTTGTCTTTTTTTTTTTTTTTTTCATCTATTCTTTAAATATATTCCTACAATTTTTTTTTTAATCATTCATGGTTATATCAAAATTATATAACTGAGCAATGATTATTAGTTTTTCCATAAAATCTGTGTCATGACTGTTAACTGCTCTGGTTTTTGCTTTTGGTTGTCATTTATTTCTGTGTTGTTTGGAGTGCCTGTCAGTTTTATTTCTGATAATGTTCTGCTTGGAGGCTAAAACCTTTCACAGATTAAATCTCATTTTCTGATACTTGGATGTGTTGTTTAATGTAGGAAGCTCTTTTGATGGTATTAGCATCATATAAATTTTAGGTTTACACTTTGATGATAAGAGTTTTTGACAAGTTTATCTTTTTTTTCACATGTAAACAGTTCCATAATTAAATGCATAGCAATGCAAAGATCCTACCAAAATTCAGGATGAGGAGAAAATTTCAGCTCCTATACATACTTACTGTTCGGCCTGTTTTTGGTGTCAAAATTCACTATGTTCTGTATATTTGAAGAGCAGTATTTCAGTAGAGCAATATTATGTTTCCATTAAGTGAAACCATCTGGTAAGGCTGCCAGAATAAGTTGGTACTGTTATCTGATCTTTTTAATGCATCTCAAAGAAGTAACTGTATCCAAATTTTATGTTGAATTTATGTAATTAACACAGGTTTGAAACAACATTTTAAGATTTAAATTGCAGTTCTTTGCAAAGTTTTTCTTCTGTCACTTGAAGAGGGAGAAAGTAATTGTAAAAAGTATTTTTAATTGCCTGTCTTGCAATATTTTAGAATGTTTTCCTGCTCTTGCTATGTTTTAGATTAGTTATATCAAAATATTTTGCTACAGTTATTGTTAGAATATTTTGTTATGTTTAATAGTAATCAAGCATAGTGTTTACCATGGACCAAAGTTAATGGTCAACCGTAAGACAGAAAACCAAATAGGAACACCAAGTACAAAGAGTGCTGAGCCAAAGAATGCTGCAGAGTTGCATGCCTAACTAAAAAAAAAAAAAAAAATTAGCAATATTTTGTGGTTTTTGGTGGATTTTGATGGTCTTACTTGAATTTTCCCATACGGAATGATATACAAGACACTAATACATTAGTCCTTTTTATTATGAATTTACTTACTATTAAGATACTTTACAGCATTTCTCTCAATAGAATATTTTTACAGAACTGTCTAAAATATTTATATTTTAAGTCAAGTAGGATTTTAACCTCTTTTCATACCTACATTTTCCAGTGGCATATTAAAGAACTTTGATTTTATCCACTTCATACCTGCAGCTTTTATGAAATGTAGATTTTTACGTTTGCTAGACCTTTATGAGTAGGACATCAGCAGGAGTGATATGAAGAACTTGACAGTAGTAACAAGCACTGTTTAACAAAGGATTCTCAATATTCCAGATGTTTATTCCTTGAGTGCTTTTTGTTTTCATAAGTATGTACTGAAGTCAGAAGTTAGTGTTGATGTTATTGGTGCTAGAGGACTTTATTTTGTGAGCTGCACAGAATTCAGTTCCACTGGGGAGAACTTGGAGTTAAAGCACAATTTTAAAATCATGGATCTGTCTTCGATAATTATTTTTGATTAAATAAATTGCAAGAATTAAGTTGTCAAAATATGAGCAGAATACATTTTTTGTCCAAGAGACAATAGTAACAGAAAACAGATGTAATAGAGGGAGAATGTCTATTCCTGCAGAGTCTTGTAACTACAACTAAGTACAGCACGTGAAATCTTTGTCATGAATCTCCCAGATGTTCTGATAAGTATGGTTAAAAATCACTAACATCGCTTAGATATCTTAAATAAAGAAATACAAGTCTGGATGCTTTTGCAGAGAAATTGTAATAATTAAAATTTGCTGCCAAGATACCCTTTATTGTTTTGAACTTTTTACTGTTTTTAGCAAAATGTTATAAGATTTTTTTGAGTATGTAAATGGATATATTTAATAAGACATTTGTAAGGTATTTAGCTACTCTGAATCCTTCAGGCATTGAGACTTGGAAGTCATGATCTGCATGTATGCTTGGTACATAGTTGTTGAGTTTCTTACTGTTTACTCAGTGGCTCTTGTGTGTTAGAGCTGCTTTGGTGTTGTTCTGAGGCTTGACCAATAAGTTAATCCAATAATATGTCCACTAAAACATTTAAAACCTCATTTGTCAAAAAAATTTTAAAACAAGGGAGTAAATCTACCCTGATAAACAGTTGGATAGATACCTAGAAACTTTTTTCTTTAATTTTTTTTTGTTTTGTTTTTGTGCTGAGTTTTAACCTAACTCCAAAGTTCTAGTAGTTCTTAGTGCTGGAAAAAAGACCAAACAGTGCTTTGCAGGTTTGTTACCTCTTTACAGCAGGCAGTATTACTTCTAAAATTAATAAAATTGAAGTTACATGCATTGTTCTCATTATATGGATTAGTAGTAAAGTAGAAATGAGATTAAAAAAAAAATAATTTCTCTGCTTCAAGTGACTGTTATTTCACTGATGGCCAGTAAAAGGAAGGATAAAGAGATAAGGAAGACAGAGCATGCTTTGTATATTATGGTTTGTATTGTTTATATGTGTGCCCTTAAAACAGATTTCATTTTTGTTTTTTGGGTTTTTTTTTTAAGAATAAATTCACATAATGCACATTTGGATGTTTTGAAACAGTAATTCAGAATGAAGATAAACTGTCAAATAAAGTAGCTTTGGTTTTAATATGACTCAAATTTAAAATGCCTTACTTTTGTGCATGTTTTTAATATAGATGACAGGTGCATTTCTAGTACCCGTGATCCTTGCATATTTCCTCATGTATCCTAGCGTGACAATCCATTTGCTTATTTCACTTGTACTTACTTTCAGTTCCCTTGTTTTTTCTTTGTTGCTGATAGCAAGCTGAATTCAGTGTTATCTTCTTCCTCCATGCTTGTCAGCTTGTCCCTTCAAATGAGTGCCTAGAACTGCATCCTAAATTCCGTTGGGTAAATCTCTCCGCAGGAGTTTGCTGCTGCTGTGCTGCGCTGCGCCCGCGCTACAAGCGTCTGGTAGACAACATATTTCCTGAAGATCCAAAAGTGAGTCATGACTTTAAATTTTTAAGGGATTGGTGTTTGAAAACCTGTAGTTAGAGCTTGTGCTTTAGTAATTTTTTTTTCTTTCTCTTTTAACATTTTACCATAAAATCTGCTTTAGCACTTAATAGCTTTAAGAGAGTTTAGTAGAATAATCTATCTGGAGAGGGATCCATAGAGATCATCTGGTCTAATTCCATTTCCAAAGCAGGGCTGCACACTGAAGAAGAAAATTAGTTTGTTTTGCTCAGAGAAACAGAGATTTCATTAAACAAGGTATTCTGCTGCAGAGATAGCACTTAACTTCATCACTTTTTAGAACCACGGACACTTTCTCGTGGTGCAAATGTGAACATTTTTTTGGTTTTCTACAGGATTTTAATTTTTTAACTCTCGATTTATTGACTGTGAATATTTTTATAGTTCTGGTAGACTGTTGTGACCCAAAAAGGTTTTTCTGGTGTTTTTATATATTTTTTCCATGTACTCATATACAATTTTATTTCTTCATTTCACTCTAACAGTCTTGGAGCTATTTTAAAGCCTAACTCTTACTCTCTGTAAAAATAAATAACTTCAGTATATCATTGAGGACTGTGTCTACACATAATCATTTGACTGTTCAGACTGATGAAGAGCTCATGTTTCTGCTGTCTATGTTTTAAAATGTGTTACCAGATTTTTATATCTTTTGTTACAGTAGAAGTAAGAAGCACAGTCAGTATTTACGTAATATTTGGCTTATATGTTAAAAAGTATGTTATTTGTTTTTGATTTTTTATTGTGTTGCTACTGAGTGCCAGGGATTATGTAAGTGCATTTTACTGGCTTTAAGGGAAATGTTTTCTGTATATACAGTATATTGAATGCATGGAACAGTATAGTTTTAAATGTTTATTTGTTGTAATGTAGTTTTTGATACAGGTGTAGAAACACCTGGAAATAGTACAAGTGTAGTTCTTTGATTAAATCTGACTCAGTAGCTCTGAGTTGGCACTTCTTAGTCTCTGCTTTGGTTAGTAGTCATTGGGTCAGGGGAGGACACAGGCCAGCCCATGATATTTCCCTTGAGCAGCATGCCTTCTCTAAAGTATGAGAAAATTTGCTTGATAAAATCCAATAATCAATAGTGAGTGTCTTAAAGACTTCTCTAGTAAATTGTTAATATAAAGTAATTTATCTGAAAAAAAAATGTTTTTATGAACTCCAGGAAAAGAAAAAAGATAAAAATACAAAAAAACTTACCCTGCTTACCTGATAATTATGATTTTTACCTCATCTGAGCTGACCCGTGTTACAGTTCATGTTGGAGCTAATGTTAATCTTTGATCTGATTCTGACCATTAGCCCTCAGATGCCTGGGGTCAGCCTTGTTCAAGTGCCGACACTGAAGAAATAAAATATTTAAACTATGATATTAAATATTTAAACTACAGTCTTGTTTGTATATTTTATCAAAATTATGCATTGAATATACTTGGTGGGGGGATGGGAAGAGGAGGAAAATTACATCATGCTATTAGGAAAGAAGTGTGTCTTAGAACTCGTCACATATCTCAACGCATACCTTCTCTTAGAATACTCATTCCCTCCCCAAAAAATGGTGGAGCAAGTTACTTCCTTTAAAAATATTTACTTGTTTTATGTTGCTGTTTTTTGCAGCTAAGGTTATGGCAGTCTCACTCAAGAGTTTGGGGGTTTTTTTTCAGTAGTTTATTTTCATTTGTAAGGCTCTGATTTTTAAATGTTAACTAGAAAAAAAAGAAAAACACTTCTAAAGCTTTATATTTACATTGAGCTCCCTAATTTTCTATTTTGTATTTCTGCTTCTAGGATGGTCTTGTTAAAGCTGACATGGAGAAACTGACTTTCTATGCAGTTTCTGCCCCAGAGAAGCTGGATCGAATTGGGGCTTACCTGGCAGAGAGACTGAGCAGGGATGTGGTCAGACATCGCTATGGGTAAGGAGAGAACTCATTAAAAATAGATGCTAACAAGTCATGGAATTTCATCATGTTTGTTGTGATCGAGTCTGGAAAGCAAGACAGACCCAGTCCCTTTGTGGTCAGTTAACCCTGTCTGGCTGCCAAGTGCCCATCCAGCTGCTCTCACTCTTCCTGCTCAGTCAGAGGGAGAAGAAAATGAAATGGAAAGCTCATGGGTTGAGAAGGACAGGGGGATCACTCAACTCAGTTCCATCATGGGGAAAAAGAGACTTAACTTGATTTATTTATTGTCAATTAGTAACAGTGAGAAATTAAAGCAGAGCTTAAAAACTGCTTTCCTCCAGCCATCTTTCTTCCTAGGCTCAGCTTCACTCCCAAGTCCATTACCTCCACCTGCACCAAGCAGCGCAGATTAGCACTGGGGACTGTGGTCAGCTCGTACCATCTTGTGTCTCCTGCTCCTTCTTCCTCACACTTCTACCCTGCTCTGGCCGTGGGTCTGTCCTTGTAGACAGTCCTTCAAGAGCTGCTCTAGCATGGCTTCTCTCCTCCCTGTGCAGTCCTTCAGGAACAGGCTGCTCCAGCATGGGTCCCCCCTGGGATCACAGATGCTGCCAGAAAAACTCCTGTGTGGGCTTCTCCTTTCCTGCCAGAAAGCTGTTCCAGCAGGGCCTTTCTGTGGGCAGCAGTTTCCTTCAAGGCACATCCGCCTGCTGCAGCAGCAGGTCCTCCATGGTCTGCACTGTGGATATCTGCTTACCTGGGGGCACCTGCAGTGTCCTTGGGGGGCCCAGGTGTGGGAGATGGTGGGTTGCTCTTGCAGCTGGCTGTGTCTGTCACGGGGGCCGCTCCCGGTTTCTGGCAGAAACCACTCCCGCAGCCACTTGCTGACAAACCTGCTTATGTAAGTCCAATACACCCTTGCACGTCAGTCAGGATGTAGGAAAACAGGATTATCTTTCTTTTCAGCTCTTCTGGCTAGATCAAATATGTAAGTGAGAAATATTAAGTCTAAGAAGTGGCAGGAATTGGCAAAGAAAAGCAACATCTATCTCCGACCATATTTTTTCGCCTTCATGACAATTTCTTCATGCAAAAGCTGTGTTTTTAACTTTATAGAAAGGGTAAATGGCCAACAACCTCAATTCTATACTTCCCTTCCCTCCTATACCATCCTGTCTCCCCCCAAAAAAGGAAAAAAAAGAGAGAAAATATGGATTTAGGAGATAGCCCTAAGTGTCATTTTTATACGGTGAGAAATATGCACCTTCTGTTCTTTCTTTTCTATTTTTTGTGGTAAGATCCTAAATTGAGCTAATTGAGTTAATGATAAATGCAACACATCTTTATGTGAGTCTCTCTAATTAATTTTCAGTTATGTTTTAATTGCCATGGAGGCACTGGACCAACTTCTAATGGCTTGCCATTCTCAGAGCATAAAACCTTTTGTGGAAAGTTTCCTTCATATGGTGGCCAAGCTTCTGGAATCAGGCGAACCAAAGCTGCAAGTCCTTGGGACTAATTCTGTGAGTAAGCTCAGATGCTAAATCAAATCAGAACAAATCTTTGCTTGGGAAAGTAGTTTGAGAAGTTTTAAAGGATTTGCCAGTTGACACAATTAAAAGATGCTGTCTGTAGCAGGATGTATCCTTTGGGCCTAAACACAGAGCAGATACCAGCTGGAGGCAGATAAATTGTTTCCCTTCACTGTCCCAAATTCTTTCGATGTCTGGGCTGGTTCCCTCTGAAAATAACTTCTGGAAGGAACAGGAAAGCTGTGCTGTGAGTTCATATTTTGAGTCTTTAAGCAGCCCTCCTGCTTAAAGATAGGACAGTGTTTTGTTTTCTGGCAGCTTAAGCTACACGGCAAGATTCTTGTTAGCTGAAAAATAACTTTGAGTATTGCAACCTCACCATCTTATCAGCCTAATTATTTCAGGATTCAGATCCAGGCTTGAAGGGCATAACTAAAAGTGTCAAAAGGAAGATTTAAAAATCTAGTTTTCCAGTTAGAGTGATGGGTACAATCAAGGGTATAGCCCTGTCATGCTTGCCTTCTAACCACTGTATTTTCCAGACGGTAAAATTGGAATCTCATAAATTCCAGGATTGCAATGTGGACTGTTTTCTCTTAGAGTGATTTCTTTTTCATGAGTATAGAGCAGCTGCTTTTCATGTCAATTATTGCCATTGTTAACAGTGGGGGTTTTCTTTGTGGAATCAGTAAAGGCTTTTGGGTTTGGTTCCCAGCTGGTGAAATGACGTGGAATTGCAGTTTTGGAAGGAGGGTGTAGTAAAGCCGTGTTACCCCAGAGCAGGATTTCTTGTTATGACAAAATAAAGAGAGTTTTGCTGTAATAAAGGGTAGAAGTATCTCCTTGTTCTCCCAGTAGCAGGGCAGCTTTATTAAGGATAACATGATGTGTATTTCATTATACATATAAAATTTTATCTATTTATTTAAATATCATTGAGCCAGGCTACCCTGCTTTTTTTTGTTTGTGTAATAATGCCTTTACAAGTGCTCTTAGGGAAATTACTTTGGAACTTGTTTCCTGGGCTTGCCAAATGGCAAAGTGTACATCACTTTCCAGTTGGTTAAAATCATTGGTTACTGCCATCCTCCACTCTGATATACAAGGCATGTGTCACTTCAAAAATGCATGTTACTGAGCAGGACTCCACCTTATGGTATTCTGTTTGATATTCCTGTTGGTTCCTAACTCTTGTGAGTAAAGGAGCTTAATGGTCTCCCTGAATTAGGAAATAATTTGTGATTGTCTTCTGTAAAACTCAGGAAAAACAAAAGTTTTTCTAATTAAGAGGAAAAACTCTGTGAGGAGAGAGAATTTTTATGTCTCTTCAACAGTACTCCTAAACCTTATTTTAGCCTAACTCTGTTAATTTCCCTAGGTGCCTTCTAGAGTTAATGAAGACAAAGGATACAAGTCTATTTGTGTTGACTTAGAAAGAACAAGAGGTAACAGCTTGTCTGTTACCAAGGGCACTGCTTTACTGTGTTATTAAATAAATTTTGTTAGATTAATGAAGAAAGATTACTGCCATATTCAGCCTTTTTTCTCTCCTCCAGAAAGAAATAAACAAACAAAAACAAACCCAAAAACCCAAGAGGAGATGGTATGGTGATTGAGTAATGCTTCATGTGCTTTAGCTGATGTACCACTTTGGGGTGCAAACTGCTGCTGTCCAGAAGAGATGAGTGGGTTGTAGAGGAAGTAAATGTCTTTAAACTGGTGAAAACTCAGGCACCCTTTGGAAAATGTTACATAGTATTTTTAGGAATCTCAGTGTAAGTTTATAGTCTGCTTACATTTAAAATTTATGGAGTATGATTCCAGCTCTAAGTAAATTTTGATTATTTTCTACCCAAAGCTGCTTTGAGGTAGTAAGGTAGTGAAGTCTTTGAAGTAAAATGCAACCCTCTTTACCCGAGCTGTAGGGTTTTTCAGCCTCACGGATTTTGCTTCAGCTGTGGGGACTCTTGTGATTGGTTAAAAGGGTTTCAATGGAAACAAATCACTGTACAGAATATTTGAGTAGTTTAAAGGCTCGGAAAGATTTGGAAGCTCCCAATGTCTTCTGAGTGTGTTTTGCTGACTTCCAAGTATTTGGTTTTGGATGCAGAACTTATTCTTCTTGGTGCCCTATATTTTGGGGAAAAAAAATGAAATTTTCACTTAGCTGTTTGTTATCTTAAATTTATTTTGGAATTTAAATTTCATTTAATTTATAATAGAAAGTTGATTTGTTATTAAAAAGCAAACCTGAAGATGACTGTTTAAGATAAATAATTGTTTGGGTTTTATTTATGTACTTTTAAGCCTGATCTTCAGATTACATATAATTAATTCCTGACATTTTTTAATATGTTGTATTTGTACATTATGATAACTTATTTCTTACAGCAGCACTGTTTAAAAAACAAACAAACATAACTGTATATCTATTTATATAAGGCAGATACTTTAAAAGGGTAAAATTCAATAGTGGATATAATGAATAGGTGTTGTGGGTTTTCTTATGTAGACCAAGTTTCAAACTGATAATGCCTGTGAGGTTCAAAATGGCTTTTTCTAACATGAAAAATATTTTTATGGACCATGTGTTTGGATAGCATATGCTGATGAGGAAACTGAAAAAATGTGGGGGAAAAAGTGATATCTCCTTGGCTTATGTATTAGAGGATCTGAAGGCTAATTGCAACAAGTTTATTCTTAGAAATTTATGACAAAATTTATTTCTCTCTCTAATTTTCTTGCAGAATTTCAGTAACTGAGTATCATGTAAATAATCTCCATTGCTCATGTACAAAGAATTAAATGTATTGCTTAGGTCTATCATGTTTATTGCTAGGATAGAAGTGACAAGCTTCAAAATCTTTGACCTCATGGTCAAAATTTTTTTGACTAAGAGATCCAGTTTGCATCTGTTATTCTATATCCAATTTGTGTCTGTTCTGAATTTTTTTTAAGAAGGTTCAGAAAATTTCTTTTGTGGGCAGCTGGTCAAGAACAATTGGTAACATAGTTTGTAAAACTTTCATCTTAATCCATATTTACAAGACTCAGTTAAATACAAAACACTTTAAGCTAATTTGGGGTGAATTCTTTGTATTTTGTTAGTAAGATATTGGGGTTTCCTGTGAAAATATGTGGAACCCATGAGCACCACATTTTAATTATGTACCACAAATACTTGTTTAGTTGATAGGGTGCTTCCTTTATATAAAGGCAGTTTCTTTGTAGGAGCAGTGAAATTATGATCCCATCAGTGACAGTGTTGAACTTCCTGTGCTTGAGGAGGTGGCTGTTATTGCTGGTTGTCATCATTTGTTATTTAAAGGAAGATAAGCAAACTCCCAAGTGGAAAAGTAATCAACCTGTGCCTGAGACAAGACTTTCATATTTGTTAGTGTTGGCTTATAAAAGCGGTTGGTTTGGGCAGAATTAAGTGCTTATGTTTGTAAAAATAGTATAAAATGTCAACATTTTGAAATAAAGCTATGTCAGAATTAATATTCCCAGCAGGGTACCTGCTTGTTTGCCTTGTCTGCAGTTTGCTAATCTGGAAGTAGGCAATGGAGACTTAACCTTATTGCAAGGTGCTTCTTTCATTCCATGTAGCAATACAGAATTATGTGCTGGTAGTGATTTAATACCCAATGGAACAATTCCATCTCCAGGATGGCTCCTCTGTCTTTTTAATAGGACTTAAATCTCAGGGAGACAGATTAACACACAGCAGTCTTCTTCATCCTGTGCGTTATTAAACTATCTTAGAAAATGTGTGTCTGCATCTGCTAGAATTTGAGCAAGTCCCTTAGGGTCACTCCAAGTTAAGTATTGCTTCCCCCAGTTGTACTTGTGCTCTCTTATTTTGCAGTTCCATGGCCACAGTAGTGTGGCCCTGTAAGCCAACATTCCATTGCTGATTTTGTTACTCAACCGTGGTGGTCAGGAGAATTTTTATCCAAGGGGCACAAAGTAAAATAGAAAGTGCAATTATCCATCCTATTCTGATAAAACAGAAAGTGTCAGGTGGACCCTACATATTAATAAATAAAGTAAAACACAAATTTTCATTGCTGGGAACCTTGTGATCATTTTCATACTGTCTTTGTAAAGTTAGTGTGTCCATTGTGAGGTTAATGTATCCAGTGTTTGAAGTGCATACGTAACATTCACACTTCTCATTAAGACTGTTCTTTGTGGTTTGTAAGAGTCTTATGTTTACAGGAGATCATGACTTCCCACGTGACAGTTTCATAATAATGAAACAATAATAATGAACAGTACCTTGGCCTATGAAAGGTGGTTACTGCCTGTATCAGCACCCTCTTTCCCTGTTTGAAACAAGAGAAAATTGCAGGCTGCAGAAGACAGGCTGGGGATCTCTGATGTGAAAAAAACATGATGCTCAGGTTGAGCCTAGTCTTCTTACAGGGAGATACTTTAAGTAACCTGAACTCAAATATGATACATGGTGAATATTACTGAATACAACTGACTTCTTTAAAGACCTCCAGGGACCATTAAAAGTTACAATTTTTTTTTCCTAATGTTCTTGCTACATAACAGTGATAAAACAACAAAATGCATAGAAGAAATTTTGTTCTTGAGAACTTTTATGATTTATTTACAGGGCTTGCACAGTCTCTCTCTCCCTGGTAATATGATCCAAATTTCTCCACTCAGTCTGAAGCAAACATCTTCTGAATAAATAATACATTTCATCTTTACTTTGTGATAGATTTATGTTTTTATACTGATGAAATTTTATTAGTTTCAAAATAAATGGAAATAAGATACTACTAATATAAGTTCTTTTCTGTACCTTCTACATTATAAAATATAAAAGATGTTTGTACTGGAAAAACTTCCATAGGTTACCATTGGATGCTTAGAAGCATTTACTGTGACTGAATGACGTGTACATCTCTAAAAGCTAAATAATTTCTAGGAAAGTGCTTGGACTTTTATAAGAGTTTTATCCTTTTTTAGTTTGAGTACTTGTTATATTTGAAGTTTGTTTGAAAGTACATGCTTAGGAGTAAAATATTCTTTAACAACAATAAGAAGACCACCACTGCAAAGTATAGACTGATGTCTACTGCAAAAACTTAAAATTTCTATGATGGAATGGAATTTTACACTTTACTGGGTGGCAGTGCTCAACTCAAAACTGTTACCACAGTCAGCTTTCCTGTGGCCTAAATGCTCAGTCATCTGAATGCTAATCCTGGATTGTGCTTCAGAAATGCTGTATGTTCAGTGGGTGGAATTGTTTTGTTACACACATGAGCACATTAAAAACCTTTGTCCTTTCTGGGTCTCTTACTGTGCATGCTGCTTTGAAAGGTGTGACTGTCATGTGTTTGTGTGCCAGCTGCAAAGCTGTCCCCTGATACAGGAGAAGTACTCAGAACGAGGGAGTCTCTGACACTTGCTTGGCCTAAATCCATCATTTGTTCTTACAAAGCAGTTTCTCAGTACAATAAATCTTCCTGCTAACAAAACAGTTATTAGAGTATATTAAGCTTTCCTCTTGGGGGATCCTGTCAATTAAATAATTAGTACTTCAGATAATAATAATATTCAAGCCTGATACTCGATGCAACGTGAATTAATATTCTTATTCTCACAGGCACTCCCACAGTGCTCTATTCTTCAGAATTTTTATTTCTATTCGTTTCCCTATTTCTATGGAAGTTTTCTGGGCAAATAATTTGTAGACTTGAGCACATGAATGTCTGGAAAATACTAAAATAATATTGTTTGGGGGTTTATTAAATGCTTGGTCTTCATGCCTTATTGAGATGTAAGGACTAATGAAATTTTTGCCTGTAAAATTAAAAACGAAAAATCTTTAAAATATTTTTTTTGTTTTGCTAATAATAATTCCATGAAACAAACTAGGGAGCCATAGTACATATGAAGCATTTGCCAGGGTCTCTTGGGAAGGAAATGATAATTTTTATAACTCACTGTGTTGGCGAAAACTTATGAGTGCTGTTTGTAGATAATCTTTCAGTCTGTGGTAGTGGACCATACAGAATTAGATTTTGACGTCTATCACTTTTTTACCACCTGAAATGCAGAATAATCCTAACAGAAGGACCTGTGAAATGGACTCATACTATACAACTTTGCTCTATTTTGAGTAACAGCTGAGAATGTAGTTTTATGAACTGTATCATTTTCAGCTGTTCCTGTAGCTTTTAGAGGTGAAGTGGTAGTGCAGCTGAAAGGGGTAAGTGTTCTCAATAAAACAGAAAAAAAGCCTCAACAAAAGAGTAGAAAAAATGCCTTTTTTTTTTTTTCTTGAAATACACAGCTTTCACTTCCATTCTGGAAACCTCAAACCCTCCACAGATCAGTGTGCTGTAGATTATACTAAAGTGCTTTGAGCTTGTCTGGATGTATATGGATAACATGCTGATGAAAGCAGCTTTTCCATCATGAAAAATACAAAGGAAATGCCTCAGCCTGTACTTAGGAATTGATAAAAATAGTGTGAGTTAAAGCAGAAGGGTCTTAATAGGCCATCACTGTGCTTCAGGGCTGAACCAGCACAGTGTTCAGCCTTTCCTGACAATGTTTTGTTTGGCTTTTTATTTCCCTCTGTTCGCTGTTCTTAGAACTGTTGGTGATGGAGAATCCAAAAGGTCTTAAGGCAGTCTGCTCACTTTAGAAAGGAGGGGCTTTAATGTCTAACCTAGGCTTTGCTTCAATATAAGCCTGTTACTGCTTTGCCTATTACCACTGGACAAAGAAAGCAATTTATTGTTTTTATAGCTGTCTACTGTACCTTTTAAGACTGATACCTTTTAGGTAGCTGCAGTCTAGGTAACTTGGTGTATTTCATTCTCCTTTTACAGATGTTTATCTAAAGCTTTGTCCATCTCTTGAATAATTTGAGAACTGTATCAGGTAGTCACCATTTTAGACTGTGATGTTTCAGCTGGGTGTACCATACCCCTTCATTTAAGGGCTTATTTGGCTCAGTTAGATGGCAGAAGTTTCTTCATTGATGTCCCGAGTAATGCAGATGTATCACAGTATATTGTTCGGTTTTCCATGCCATTGTATTGGCATTGACAAAGTTCCTTTTCTTCATTCAGCTGTTTCTGGCTTAAAATGCTGTTTTGCAATAACCATTCCCAAATTGCTTCCTTGGTTTTTCAGGCCCTATTTCCAGTTGCTCAAAAGTCAGGCATGAAGAGTGCCTACAGCTCTGGCCAGCTTAGTGTTCTTTGCAAATTCATGAGCCAGTCTGCTCATCTGAGTCTCTAGTGAGACTCAAATTATATTTTTGTACTGTGATGATTTTCAAATGTTTCCTTATCTTTTCCAAACTCTTGTAGATCTCTCTTATGGGGAGTGTTCGTTTGACAGTGTTTTTCTAGTTTCCCTTTGAGAATTTTGTGTAATTTTTTTTCATCAACAGCATCACTGAAGTTTTGACAGATGCTGCTTCATCTGGATTCATGAAAGTTATTTACTTTTCATAGGAACCAGATGGATTTATGTGATTTGTTCTTGACAAATCCATGTTGACTGTTACTTACCCCTTTGAGACTTTGTAGATGTTGGCAAATTGGCATTTTTTTTCCAGTGTTTTTTCTGTGAATAGTCTTGAGTTGACTGGATTATAATGCCCTGACTCCTCCTTTTTCCCTTCTATCAAGATAGAATTGACAGAATGCCTCCAAGTTTATTTCCCTTGAATTTTGGTGCATGAGAATGTTGCTAGGTAACCTGGTAGTGACAGGGTTGTGTTTGACTGATTGGGCTGCTCTCTGCAACTGTCTAAGAGAGGATGTAGCAGGGTGGGTGTCAGGCTGTCCTCCCAAGCTAGGAGAGATAGCATGAGAGGAAAAGACCTTGAGCTGTGTCAAGGGAGGTTTAGACTGGATATTAAGGAAAATTTCTTCTCTGAAGGAGTTTTCAGTATTGGAACAGGCTGCCTGGGGAAGTGGCTGAGCCACCATCCCTGGGGTTATATAAAACGAGGTTTAGTGTTGGACTTGACAGTGTGAAATGGATGGACCTGATGATCCTAAGGGTCTTTCCCAACCTGAATGATTCTGCCAGTTAATGACTCTCACTGTTTAAGTGTTAGATGTTTCCATATTGCGTAGTGTGTTGTATTTCATACAGTTTCACCCTTCCATAGCCATCTTAATGAAGTTTTTACGGAAAGACTCTAAAAAGAAAACCCTCCTACTCAGATTTTTCTTCTCTGAAGTTCTAAAGCATTGTCAAATAACCTTTATGCAGTTACTTTATGTTACTTATTACATTAGGCTTATTATGCATTATTATATTTTAGGAAATCGGTGTTAAAAGCATTCTTTAATGTATTTAATTTTCCAGTTTGTCAAATTTGCCAACATTGAGGAAGACACACCTTCATATCACAGACGCTACGACTTCTTTGTGTCCCGGTTCAGTGCCATGTGTCATTCCTGTGACCCTAATGCAGATGTACAAAATGAGTAAGTGTCATTCTGCAGGAATTACTGAAAACTCTTGACACATTAACATTGTCTGTAATCCAGCTTTTATTAAGGTGTTTAGTGGAGTAGTTCATCCCATATGAAGGAAACGACAGTCTGTTTTTTTGAGAAGCACCAAATATTGCAAATCTTAGGTAACTAGAACTCCTAGGATTTGTAGGTGTAATTGTACCTTAATAATGCATGTTGGATTGTGTGGATTCTCTCCAGGAAGGCACCACTTTTTACCATAAGTGCACAAGTTCATGACTTACTTGAGATATTAACAAGGCTTCGTACACAAAAGGCAAAAGCATATATAAAGTCTGCTCTTTGAGAATTACTCATTAAAACTGTGTTTTCTTAGATGTCTCAAGTATACTCATGTGTGTGAAACTCAAGAGCCTCCATGAATAGGAATTCTATTTTTTCCCATTCTTACGTAAGTGCTGCAGTTTGTTTTCCTGCGGCTCCCCCCCAGAGGACGTGTCCTTCTCAGGAGCAGCTTTGCTCGTTGTTTGTGCATCCCTCCTCTCTCCTGTGTGTGTAATCCTATTGAAACTATCTCAAAAGATCTAGGATGAAATTGGATTCATCTTGAATGCACAAGACTTTGTTCAGAAATGGGTAAAATACCAACAGCTACAGATTTAGGTATTCACAAATTGAAATCTAAACAAAAATAATTACAGAACTTATTTACCTCTGTAGTTCATCTTAGAAATGTTTTAAGTCAGTGAATTTGACTGAGGAAGGGCTAGTTGAGTATTTTCTATATCTGAATCAAGATTTTAAAAATGAGGGATGGATTTTAATAGAAATAATTTAAAAATATAGTGAGGCTTGTACTTATTTCATTTGATAGCTGTACCAGCTTCTACTTGTTTTCAGGAAGTAAATTATCTTCCTACCATTTATTACAATGGATAATTTGCTATTATCACTTAAAAAAATAATATTTTGCTATTCATGTCATTGCACTGATTCTCCTGCAAGCTATTTAAGATAATGAAAATAGCTAGCAGCTAGACCATCTTTTTTTGAATTTATGTTATTTTTTTTTATTTCTATTATTTCACTGTTGTTGATTAGTTCTCAGTTGTTTTCATTCAAAAGGTTTTAGAATTAAAGTGGTTCCTTTTGTCCATTAGACTTAAGTTGACAGAAATATCTTTTGCTTTCCATCTTGTGAATATTTCAGAAAGCTTTGAAGATCTTTTCTGACTAATCCATAGCTTTAACTTCTAATGACACGATCACATGGCTGTGTCATATTACTTCAGCTGTGTTGTGCTAACTTCCCATTTTTCTTCATCTCCGGAATAGGCTGAGATTGTGCAGAGTTTCAGCTGATGGATGGTAGATTGGGTAGAGTTGGTGTGTTTTACCACGGGAGTTTTGTCAGAGGTGATGCACAGAGTTTGAGTCTTCATTGAGTAGCGTCAGCCTTATCCTTACAGGCCATCCTCTGTTCAGTTGTTTGTTTTGTCAGTTGCCTTACTGCCTTTAAAGGTGTTCAGAGAAAACATGAGCAGCCTTAATGATTGGCCAGTTCTCCCAGTTGCTGCTTGTGAGAATCTACTGGAATTCCACCCTACTTAATTACTGCTGCCCAGTAGGTGTGGAGCCCTGCTGGGAGGTGCTGTGTTTCTCAGCTTCAGTAATTCCTCTTTTCCTTTCCTCAGGATCCGAATTGCTGGAATCAGGGGCATTCAGGGAGTGGTTCGAAAAACAGTTAATGATGAGCTTCGAGCAACCATATGGGAACCTCAGCACATGGACAAGATAGTGCCATCATTGCTGTTCAACATGCAGAAAATAGAAGATGTTGACAGGTAACTGTATTCCTTGTCACTGGTGTGGCTTTTTAAGCAATCTCTAGGCTAAGTTTTTATAATCGATATCCTTTTCTTTTTAGTGGAAGCAACAGCTCACCTTTACTAACTGAGGCTACTTGAAATGGATAGTATAGGTCTGCATAATGGTTCTTAATATTTCTTGTCTTAAAATCTTTTCAGCCAATTTTTTTCACTTGTTTAAGATTCTGTAGGCTTAAAAGTTATTTTAGAAATTATGTATCCATTGTTGACTCGATAAAAATTGTAAACTCTGTGTTTTGTTGGATCAAATGCAGAGATGAGTAAGCAAAAGCTTTTAGGTGACTCAAATGATTTTGCTACTTAGATTGGTTAAAAATTGAGGGTTTAATTCCTTTACCTGTTAGTAAGAACTTTTTGTCCTGGTTGAAACAGTACTTAGAGTAAGGAATTAAAGTTTTATTTATATGTAGACCACTCCCTTCTCTTTTTTTGCTTTTAGTGGCTCCAAGGCATATATTACTTGCCACATTTGCAAAAAGATATTAAAAAATATCTTATCTTGTTTCTGTGACAAGTAAGACTGAGGAGATGCCAGTCACATTACAATTGAAAAGTCAGCTTTTTCTGTATCTCTGATCAAACACTATATAAGTGTAAAAACTGTTTATCGGTAGCACTGGGAAATTTCCATAAAACCAACTTCAGCAGTGAAAGGAAATTAAATATTCATTCCATGTCCAATTCTGGCTGCTTCAAAACTTGCCTGCAAAGAGGCTCGGCAGCCTTCCTATAACAACAGGCTTTTCATGCTTTCACTCAGCTTTCTAGATCTGTCAGTTTCTCTTTTTTGGTTTGAGTTTTTGGCATTTATTTTTCAATTCCTCAGCTTTATTTTTGTTTTGTCATTTCTGATTGCCAGTACCTGTCTCATCTCTAAAACAAATTTTCAGATTAAATTAAGTAAAATCAGTAGTCATCTGTCCGTCCATGCCTTATCTATTTACTGCATATAACTGAGGGCCCACGCAATATATACAGAAATATCCACTTGAATTTTAAATCTGATGAGTGATCTGAGTAAAAAAAGGTTTCTGAAGCTGCTGTTTGAGTGAGGAGAGCCTGGTTTGCCTTTGGTTATTCTTTCAGGGCTTCTAGCTGCAGGTGGGCCCTTTCCTTTGGCACTCCCTACAGTGCCCTCAGGCATACACTTTCCTTTTCATAGCAGAAGAGAATTAACTACTGATGGAAAAAGTGACTGAAGTAGATATGGATTAACCACTTGAAGTGGATCAGTTTATATGTACTGCAGGAGTGTTTTTTATCATCTATGGACCAAGGCAGTAGTAGTGGTAGAAAAAAATCTGTTAAAAAACAATCTAAATTTCTGAACTATTGTGCTTGAAACTGTCCTATAATGCACAGTGAACATGAAAAAAAAAAAAAAAGACTAATGATTTTCCAAGGGGTGAGTAGGGGCCTTTTTTGATGTGCATATGACAGAAAGGATGAAAACAGTGTTCTTAAATTGTTACCTGCTGGTCTTAAATGATGTTACAGACAATTTCTCATTTTCTTTTATGTTTGACTTGATATTTGTGGAGCATAGAGACATCTTGAAGTGTAGGAGTAAGAAGCATATTGTTCTGGCAGATGGAGTCAAAGCATTATTTGAGAAAGAGCAGAAATTTCAGAAAATACCCCAAACTTAATTCCATAGAAGAAAAAACATTTTTGGTTAAAGCTGAAGTACATGTAGGTACTTGCCTTGAAAGTCAATGTAATTTTAGCTTGTGTAACTTCACAGCTTAATTCAAGATTCTTCTGAGCATATACCAGATGAGACACTTCTTGGAGTTAAGACTTTACTATTTAAATAACATTTAAAAAACATAATTGTATTTGTGGATGTCATTATTTGTTCATATATCTAAGCACACATTCTAGTTACATGCCTATCAGATATTATGTTATGTGTATATCTATTTATATGCATGACCAAAAAAGAGAAGGGTTGTGTGAAATTGGTAGTTCCTTTAACTTTCTGACATATTCTTCAACACTGTAGAGCTAAACCTGCCAGCCTTATTTCAGGCAGAGGGACCCTCAAGTAGTTATTGTAAACTTGACTTCAAATCCTGATACATCTGTAATGTTTGTACAAATTCTGGTTTAGAAGAAGGTTAGAATTTATTTCTTTCTCAGGGTGATTGAATCATATCAAACATTCCTATATCTGCTCTGCTCAAAAGTGGTGAAGTCTTACTTCACATGTGCTCTCATATCTTTGGCCAGTTCTGGTTTTGTGGCATTTAAAAAGTCTAATGCTTAAGTTGCTGAGTTACTGTGGACTAGTTTAAGTGTGTGATTAGATGTTTGCTATGGAAACTGCTGTACTTGAACACATCCTTCTTCCCATTCCTTGTTGCCCTTTCTGGTAGAGATTGCCCACAAAAAAGCCAGTAGAGTAGCCAAAGGGATTTGATCTCGCCCATTTCATTGTAAAGCACATTTTCAGCCCTCTTATGGTAGTACAAAAGGTCTAGATGCAGAGGAGTACTACTGTTTTTTCTTAACTGTAGCAGTTGGATTTCTCAGAGGTTTTCTGATTGCTGTAAAAACCAAGTCAGTGAAACAAAATGAGTATGAATGACTCATTTGAATCTAAGAAACTTAAGAGGCTGTACAAAGCTTTCCTATAAAACTAAGGAGAGTATTCAGTATTCATTGTCTATTATCTGACAGTGCCAAGGAACACTTACTGAGAAATACTTTGAGGTAGATGCCCTTAAAATTCAAATAAAATGTTATTCCAGACAATACAAGATAATTTTAGACATTCTGATACAGTCAACGAGTAACATTTTATGCTGGGAAGATTAATCTAAAATAGGACTCCCAAGCAGTGCTGCAAAGTCACCTTCTGTATGTAGGTTTGCATATACAAGCACTTAAAACATAAGTTATTTTACTTCATTTTAGCTGAAATTATTTCAGACAGACTTAGCTCTGAGTGCTATGCAGCCTGTTCTCCTCTCCACACACCCACCTTTGCAATGCTGTTGTATTTTAGAGAATCTATGTCAAAACAATAATGGAAAAGACAGACCTGCTCTATCTCTTGTACCTGCTGTGTGCTGAGAAGGGTACTCATCTCCCTAAATCAGAGTCCAGGCAGTACAGGAGAAGGAAAAAAAGGGAGGTTGGGTGGCACAGCAGTTGGATAAAGCTGGAGTTTTGTGGTACTCATGGTGGATTATTTACAAATTGTCATACCATTTAAAATTCTAATCTTGATGCACTGGTGAGACTATTTCTCCTTACCTAACAGGGTTCCTGAGGCTCTTCTGTTATTAAAATCTGACAAGCTAATGCTATTGTGGTAACTCCTGAAACACTGATGTTTCTAGAGCAACAGGATTTTCGTATGGCAAATTTTAGATTTCAGTAGTATTGAAACACTAGAAAATCTTTTGCAATCAAAAGATATATTACAACTATGGTGTTCATTTGACTAGTGATATTTGCAACTTTCTATAATGCTCTAAAGTTTTTATGATGCTTAACTAAACTGAATGCTCTTGGTTTACACTTTCAAATGTATTTAACACAAGCTTGCACTGCAGAACTGAAATTATGTTTAAGGGTTTAGGGTATTGGTTTCTGCAGTCTAAAATTAAAGATGCATAATGTTGATGTAAGTGAATGAGTCCTCACTTAAGTTCCTGTAATGTGTCTTGTAAGAGGGAAAAAAAAAGGTTGCCACTTTTAATCCAGTGACTCTTGGTAAGTAATGGAGGTACCTTGGAGGGAGCTGTTTGTTTTCTTTCTGAAACTTGTGTTCACCATGGTGCCCACAGCAAGGGGCTCAGCAGTGCCCTGTCCCTAGTAACGATGGAAGACACTCGGGTAGAAGGTGACCAACTTCTACACTGTCTATTTGGAGATAACTGTGTGGGTGATAATGTTGTAATTGATTCATGCAGACATTTTTTTTTTTTCAACTCACAAGCCATCTGTTTGTGCAGAAGTATTGAAGTTTCATTTAATGTTCACCCATACAGTATGGACTCAGTAGTGGGCAGGTGAATAAGATCATTAGTCTGAACAATATTATTAAGATTCTGTATAAATTTTAGTAGTGATTCACAGCCTTCATTCATTATTAGCAACACATAGTGTTTTTTTCAAAAGACATTAGGTAACAAGTTAACAGTTAACAGAATTTTATCAGCTTTTGTGTTCCCAGTGGTCAGTGCATAGATGATGATCTATGGTCCTGCCATAAGACAGTAAAATATTTTATTCACAGTTCTGGTTTGATGCATATTTCAAATATACTTCTTGCCTAGTTCAAGAGTGTGATTCATGAATGTTGTAATATCCAAGGGTGGATACATAAGGAAAAGGTGAATATTAGTCAGTAATATAGTCAGTGCATTTTGTCTATTTCAGCAGAGCAGGTGCCCCGTCCTCTCCTGCAGCAGGAGTGAAAGAAGAAAATCCTTCTGTGCTGGCTGAGAATTGTTTCAGGGAGCTACTGGGACGAGCAACCTATGGAAATATGAATAATGCTGTCAGACCAGTTTTTGCGTAAGTTGAAAATTCATGGAAGATCTTAAGAGGTTTTCTTTATTTCATCCTCAATTCTGTTGCATTAATTTTTTACTTTTCTACTCAAAGGTTTCCATACATATTTCTTTAAAAATTTGTCCCTCTTTTAATCTCTCCTCTTTGCTGCCTGTTTGTAAACTTGAAGGCAGTTATGGAGGAATGCATATTCTGCTTCTCTGATTTTCTAGAAGTGAAATACAATAATTTAAATGAGTTCTTGCTTCAGCTGGCCTTGTTGTTTTTTGGTTTTTTTTCAGTGTGAAACTTTATCCAAGCTGTTAATGTCCCATAGATGAGTGTTACAATCACTGGAAAGATAAACCATGTAAAATACAAGTAGCACAGAGGAATACTGTGCCCCACAAATTATTTATATGTTCCTGCCATTTTCTTCCAGGACTTGTTTTGATATTCTTTGAGGAATATCTTTAACAGCTCATTTAGGAGTGAGTGGAAGATATGTGCACAGTGTACACATTCTGCACAAAAACACACACTACAGATTGTGCCTGATGTATTAACACTCAGCAGTACCACTTTCAAACCCTGGCTCTTCCTGGTGATGAGGAGACCTGCTTGCTTCTTGTAGAGTTTTCAAGGTATATCCCAGGTACAAGAATACATTCTCTTAGATGGCCTAGTTCATCCCACCAAGATTAAGTATTTTATTTATGTACTGGAAGACCTTCAAGATACCCAAAGTTGCTAGTGTTAACAGCAGAAATTGAAATGAAGATAGGGTTGGTGTTGAAGGCAGAACTCTTTTGTAACCCTTTGTTTATCCTGAAAATACATTGACTGCAAAGAATTGTACCATTCCCTTACTTTCTGTATGTATCTGTTATACCAACCTGATAGCAGTTTCTCTTGCAAAGTTGAGTGTGTTATTAAAATACACTCATTCCTTCCTAAATTTAAAATTCGTATTCCTCCAAAATAGCTGTGATTGCAGTGAACACCTATGTACTAAACAAGTCTGGATGGACTTCTTAGTACTATACTGCAGACTGCAGCTGTTTTCTTACCACTTCTCAATTCTTTATTGGATTTATCTCAAAACTTTATCAGCATTTGCAGTGATTTCAGTCCTTTGAGTCATTTTAGTATCAGGGAAGTTTCCTATGAATAATTTGTGATTCCACAGACTAGAGCTAGTGCTTGGTTTGGGGTTTGAGAAGGTGTCATAGCTGCTTTTCCTGTGGCTAATGTAAAGCCTATGTCTCTAAAATATTATTTCCAGCCTATTTTCATTTCTTACATGCGACAATTGTAAGGAGCCAGTTGACTCTGTGTGCACCTCAGTGTTCCACATGCTGCATTTATGCAACTGAAATGAGTAGATAATGACCAGTTACTCAGAATGTTATCTCCTCTATGAATAAAGGGTCTTTTAGTCCATTTTCATGTTCCACTTTGAGGACACATTGCCAAATGCATCTTTTTAGAAGTGACTGCTGTAAAGATTTAGTATTTTTGAAGAACAAGAGATGCAGAAAATGCAGTTTCAATCTGTTTTTTCTAAACAAAAAGGGAGAGCTCTTTCTAATCAGCTTCACCTTGTGAATGACAGAACAGTTAGAATGAAAGTTTGAGATAGTCTTTTTCACTTTTTCAGATTGAAAAACCTGACTCAGCTTCTGACTAGAAAACAGTTTATTCTAGCAATGCTCAGCTATTTCACAGCTTTTAAGGAATCTCTGGAAATATAGATAAGGCCTCTTATTACCATGTTACTATGAAGGTGCAGGTTCAGTTCTCCACCCAAAGGCTTACTTCATGTAGCACTGCAGTATCAGGCAATGTGCTGCCGCTTCTTTGCAAAACTGAGAGAGCAGTACTGTTTGCATCATGAGACAGGGTTTATTCAGTCATTGATAGGTTTAAATATAAATAATATAGTAGAGATCTGAGGTCAGTCTCCTGGTATAGGTTTGTATTGACATCAGTTCTCCTTGTCTGAGGCAGAAAATCCCCATGGTTCTGTCTACGTGCAGTAGCTGGAAACTCTCAAATAATAATTTGTAATAATGTCATACTGATTATTCGCACTAATTGCTTAATGAAAGTCAAAAAATGTTACATTAATATTACCTGAATTTCTTTTTTATGTTGTGTCAACAGTCAGAAGCTATTGAGACATATTTAGCATGGATTTGCAATAGTGAATAGATTAGACAGATTCAGAGAGATACAGAAATCCGATGCAACTTCCCAAGTGTAACAACTGCATTTCCATTCTTGTCAGTTATCACTCACATGTGCAGGGGTTTGGAATATTCACAGTCTGGTGTTCAATATTCTTTCAGCAAACATGATGCATGAGCAGAATATTTTATATATTCCCATACATGCATGCCTCAATTATGCTTTCTGATTCTTGGTATCAGTTTATCATCTCTTACTTTGAGGATTACTTGCATGTGTGGCACTGAGAAAGAATTCAGGGATCATTAGTGGCTCTCTCCCCAGAAACTTGCATTATTGGTTCTGCTGTTCCTTTGAAATTGAGAGACCTAATTGTGCACATTGGCTACATGTGTGAAGCAGATCTCAGTGGAAGGCAGAGTTTGCCATTTGTTCATCCAGTAATAGAATGTTTTGCAATCTATATTAGATATTCTCTGTTGAAAGAAATGTAATTTGGGGAAAAAAAAAAAAAAGAGTTAAGGTGTGACTTGATTTTAACTGACGTCAACGCACCATACTAAAAATACCCTTTACTGTCTTTTGCAAAAACAAAACTACGTTGGATACACTTGTTATGATCAGTGGAATGCATCAACTACAGGAATCTAATCCTGCTGTCCTTAGGAGGAAAATTTCAATGTACAAACTATGCTGCCCATTGAGCTGCTAGACAAAGCTTTAACCAAGTCTGTCATCTTCCCTCTGCTGTCTTCCCAGCAGTTCATCTGCCTGAAGCAGCTCATACTTGGCCTTTCTGGCAAAATAAAACTATATGTCCTGTTTAGAGAGGATTTTTTTTTTTTTTTCTTTTGTTAACATGATATGGGATGCAGTTGACCATAATCTTCCTGAATGGATCTTTGGGCAGATGAATAGGAACTGTCAAGGATAACAGAGAACACATGCTGCCTTGAAAGATTAAAGGACCCATTCCAATCTGGAGAAGATAGTGGAGAGTATGATTTTTCCACTTGTTGAGACAAATAAAATACATTTGTAAAATAAGCTATCATGTACAAGATATGCTGGACTGTACTGGAATGAAATTAAGAGAGAAGAATATAGGAATAAATACATTATGAGCCACTAAGCCTTGAAGGATTTAAATAAGTAATTTTGTTTCGGATTTCTATCCAAAGGCAGGATTAAATACACCTGTGCACAAGAGAGGCAGCTATCCTCATATCCTCAGGTACTCAAGTTGGATATTTAGTAATGCAAATCTGATGATATCTTGGCAGGCAAGTGCCTTTGAAATTCCTGACATACTTTCCTCTAGGGGTTTCTGTTAAAGGTATATAATATGTCAAAATGGAGGAACTTTTTAAAAAATCTCTGTAGTGGAGTGCAAGATAATTTAGGGCACAGAAGATGCTTTGTGTCATCTGGTTTAATTAGCCATGAAGGAGACCTTGTGTACACGGGTGTCTGGGCTGGGGCAGCTGCCCAGGGAGCGAATTGACATCCAGATTCTAGGCAGAGTCACTTACAGCACCCAGCTAGTCCTCCTGTGTTCTCAGTGCTGACTTCTTTCACCTCTATGGCTTTGGAGTTTGTTGTTTCAAGCAACTTTATATGTTTCCTAAATTCTGTGAGGAAAGGGAGAACAGTAGCACTTCTGTGGCTGAGATACCTGTTTAGGAAGGCAACTTAAATTCAGTTTCTGTTACAAAGTTTTTGTGTTGACTTGGCATGTTTGTTGTTCCTTGGCAAGTTTGTTTATGGATGTGTTTTGATTTTTTTTTTAAACCTAAATCATACCAATTAAAATGCATCCAGAATTATCATTTCTTCAATCTTCTAGACTGAAAAACATGGGGTTTTTTTCATGCTTTTTCAGGGACTCATCTCTTTTTTGCAAAAATCTGTGTGCCCTATTAATAGCTTTCAACATTTCTGCTTAAGGAGAACTTTTTTATTTGGTTGGAACTCTGATAATTTTTTTTTTTTCATTTGTGGTTTCTATTCCATTTAAAGAGAAACTGATGCATTTATTATTTGGATTTTGTTTTGATATTTCTTGCAGTAAGTGTTGAAATGCTTTGGAGTATAAAAGCATATACACACAAAGAGCAGCTTTTTTGTTTTCCCTATATTTTTTTAATGAAACCACCATGAAAACAAAAATATTTCTTAGAGTTTCTATTCTGGATTGAGCATTCAGCCCTAATTCTTCTGCAGCTTGTAATTCAAAACAACTTATTTATCTTCTGTAGAGTAGAAGTTTTCAAGGTTTTACAACTTTCAGCAGATCCCTTTAATGTAAATAAGCATCCAATGTCACAGCAATCTGTGTGGAAACAGTATATTCTTGACTATATATGTTTGTTTAAGGAACCAAGGTTAAGTTGGTTAAGAACAAGGTTAAGTTAAGGAACTAGGTTCCTTAAATTTCAGGAACAGGAATTTCTGTTCAGCCAAATGTTTTGTGATCACATCCTAAACCTAGAAAACAAATGCTTTTCTGAAGTTCTGAATTTCTCAGTTCATAAGTCGTTGTATAGAAGTTTTACATAAGTATATGATCCCTTTGAGGTAAATTTTGAGACAATTTTAAAGATACCATTTATTATATCTGCAGAATGTAATTATTTCATTATGTCTCAATTTTTGTTTACAGACATTTAGACCATCACAGACTATGGGATCCTAATGAATTTGCTGTTTCCTGTTTTAAAATCATCATGTATTCTATACAGGTAGGATTTTCCCCTGCATTTTTTTCCTTGCATACATGTTTCAAGCACGTGAGAAGATAATCAATGCTCATCTTACCATGCTAGTGGTAGATAGTAGATGAAGTCAAAGAATCCAAAAGATCCAAGGGAAGGTAGCAGGGTGGTCCTTCTGCAGAACAAGGAGCAGGGTAACCATGCTGGTGTGACATTGTGCTTGACAAAGAAATCTTTCATGTTGGTTATTTCTCTGTGCCAATATAGCTCTGCTGCTTTTCCAATCCAAGAAACCAACTTCACATGCAGCTGTTGTGCTGAGGAATTTTAATAGTGGACAACCTGTATTGTGGCCTTAAACTGAAGAAGGGAAGGTACAGATTGGATATTACAAAGAAATTCTTTACCAGAAGAGTAGTGAGGTACTGCAACAGGTTGTAGAGGGAAGCTGTTGCTGCCCCATCCCTGGAATTATTCAAGGCCAGGTTGGATGGGGCTTTGAGCAACCTGGTCCAGTGGAAAGTCTCCCTGCCCATAGCAGGGGTTTGGAACAAGATGGTCCTAAAGGTCTCTCACACCTCAAGCCATTCTATGACTCTATCACTGTCTGTTGTAAACATCAAGGTAATATTCTCCAGTTGCATCAAGCACAGATGCCCAGAAGATAAAAGTGTAAAATTCCAGGTTTGTGGGAAAAAGCTGAGTTTTCTCAGCGTTTACGTCAATGGTGCTGAATTCCTTGAACTGCAATTAGCTGATGAAGGACCACTTCATGCTTCCTCTGTGCTTGCAGATGTTCCTGGATATTTTAAGAGCCTAAGCTTTTCTACACTGGGCTGGCTGAATGAACCTGTATAGCTTTTTCTCTCATGGCAGTTTTTTGAATCCGTATTTAGTCATTAATTGACTGTAATTTTGATGAAGTTCTGAATGAAAATGTTGCAGAATGGGAACATGATCATGAGTAGTGCATGAGCTTGTTAAAGTCACAAATGAAAACTTCCTGTCTGTTTTTTTTAATAGGCACAGTATTCCCATCATGTAATACAAGAAATCCTTGGACACCTTGATGTCCGCAAAAGAGATTCACCCCGAGTTCGTGCTGGCATTATTCAGGTTCTTCTGGAAGCAGTTGCAATAGCAGCTAAAGGATCAATAGGTAAATTGTATTAAATTAGAGGCATCAGATCAAAGGATAAATTTGCAGGGTGGTGCTCTTTTTCACTTTTGTTTCAGACTGATTGGAAAGGTTTTTTCGAGAAGGTTTTGTGTAACTTTTTTTTTCCTTTGTGCTGTTACAATGCTTGAAATCTTACTTGGTTTACAATTACTCCAAGCATTATGAACTATCTTATATAATCCTTTGCATTGAAAAAATGAGTGAAAAAATGAGTGAAAAAATTGTGAAAGGCAGATATTCCTGTTTGGAAAGAAATCATAAAGTTTGAGAGAGAACCGTGTGCCACTACAAAATGTCAAGGGCACTGTCGCTTTGTGATACAGCTGTGACCTGAGTATTACAGGAGTAGAATGATCTTTGGGAAATTTCACGTTATTGACTGTGAAGCAGCTGAAATAAGGTGAAATATGTAATTTAAAATCAGGATAGTTCCTTGAAATAAGAGTAGTTATGAAGAGATGTACACTCTAGGGCTCTGTTCCTGATGTTGAGCAGTGTCCTGCTGAAATATTATTGTTTTGCTTCATTAGCTTGAGCCTGAACCTGTCCTTCCTCTTTATATGACACCCACTGGCATGCACAGACTTGTGAAATCTTTTACCAGATGATGAAAAGAGCTCATTATTTGATCCAATGTATAGAACTGGATTTTAGTAGCAGGTTTTGAAATAACTGAAGTTCGGGGACAAGTACCTGCAGTTTAATACATTATTGATGCTTAATTTCAGCAACCACTCTAATTTTGTATCTGAAACTTGCATGGTGAGTTCACTTTGGGCTGTTTGCATTCCCCTTTCCCACAGGACAGGGACAATATAGAGAGAAGGTGACAAGTTTTATGAATCAAGATAAAGACAGTTTGATGGCTGGAGCAAAAGCTACATGCAAAGGGAAAATCACCTTACCTCTATGCTGGTCAGACCCAGTAGGGGATCGTAATGGATTATTAATAGATACCTGATTTTATTTCCTGATTCCAAGTTAATTTCTAAAATATCAAGAACCTCAAAAGTTTATCTCTAGTCGGGATTCCTCAGACACTATATTTCACTTGATTCTCTTCATCATCCTACTGTCCTTACTTGTAAAAATGGATTGAAAAGCCCAGTTTTCATTTTCTTCAGACATCTCCCCCTTGACAGGTGCAATCACTGTTCCTTGTTTCCAGGCCCAACAGTTCTGGAGGTTTTTAATACCTTGTTGAAGCACCTGCGCATCAGCGTTGACTTTGAGCTGAGTGACAGGCGCAGTTCAGCAGGAAGTGCCACTTTAAGCACAAGCTCCAAGGAGAGTGATGAGAGGATTGTCCAGAATGCAATTATTCAAACAATTGGTGAGTAATACAATTGACAAAGGCTCGCTTAAAATTCCTCCCTTTTTCCCTCTTCCCCAATGATATGGTATTGGACCAGCTTGAATCATGGAGGAATACTACCAAGTGTGGTTTCTCTGATTGTGTTTGCCTCTCATTCTCAGGCTTGCTTTATGTGCTTGTTTTCTGAAAGGTTTTTCTTTTAAATGTCAACGGAACACACAGCCAGGAAATTAAAAATGCTGGAGGACATAAAATTAATTATAATTATATTATTATTATTTGGCCCTTGAAATGTAGAAGTCTCTACCTTTGGTACAGAACTACTATTAGTCCTTCTATGAAAATCACTACAAACAGTCTTATACAGTAGCACATATTTTAGTAGGTACTCCTTTAAAATTGATAGAAATTCATGTTAACTGTAGTTACAACAGTGACACCTAATGGCCAGTTGTACTACCATGACTTAATTGAAGCACTTTAATGCATGGCACTGGAAGTCATTTTCTTAATAGTGTCTCACGCTTTCTCAAATTTTCCCTTGATGATAGTGATGTTATATATTGGGGTGCACTTATGATATGTACTTGTTTTCTTCAAGAACAAGGGGAATGTTACTCAGATTGTTGTTTACTGATCTGTACCTTCTCTTGCCTTGATGCTTTCTAGAGCAGTAACAAGTATGTAGTAGATTATTTATTCTCACCATTTCAGTACAGCTCCTAAGTTAAAATGTTACCCTCCTCCCCCCCCCCAAAAAAAAAAAAAAACCCAAAAACA
>VWZN01000351.1:440082-492822 GCA_013396955.1 Regulus satrapa | reverse complement strand
CCCAATCTCTTTCTGTGGGGAGTGTTAGGAATAGTAGTGTTGTCTCAGTTTCCTGGGTGCACTGCCACAGAGCAGGGCCCAGCCTGCAGCTGGCACTGGGATGGCAGCTGTTCCCATTGGAGCTGTGTCTGTGCAGCTGCTTCAGCTGTGGTGGGTGCAGAGCTGGGAGAGGACAGGGTCTCCTTCCAGTAGAAACCATTTCTCCCTGGTCGAGCTGGTGGAGCTGCAATGCCCTTCCTGCCAACTGATGCTGGTACTCCCTAAGAGATACTTCTAAGGCGGGAGAGGTGTGTGTGTGCCTGACATTTCTCCTGGCCCTGCCCCGGTTGCCTCTGCCATTGTGGCTCTTTCTGTGAAGTTCCTCTGGTTCAGGAACCTTCCCTGTACCCTGTGCTGGAGTGTTCCTCTTCCCATGGTGCTGACAGGGAAATTGCTCACCTCATCACTCCCCAAAACAGCAGGAGTCATAAAATAAATGTATGTCTCTGGGATTTCTGCCCCTCACTTGTAATATTGATTGGAGACTTAACAGACAAAAGTAACAATACTTTGTGAGAAATGCTTCCAATTCCTCATTAGGTAGAAGATAATAAACTCCAGATACTTAATTTTTAAATTGTATATTTAGAGGAGGATAAAATTAGAAGGTTTTAGTATCCAAAGATAAAAGTATAATGAGCAAAACTCACTAAAATCATTAATCAAATAAAAAAAGCAAGTAGTAAGTTTATTCTTCATCAATTTTCACCTGTTAATATATTTCTTCTATTTTAAGGGCTTTTCTTATAAAGAGAACGTCCCTATATCTCTGTTTCTTCTGTGATTTTGTTCTGTTTTTATTTAGGATTTTTTGGAAGCAATCTCCCAGATTACCAGAGATCAGAGATTATGATGTTCATTATGAGCAAAGTACCGGTTTTGGGGATAACTTCACAATCACTGGATCCCAGTAGTGTTGGGTTTGTATATCCTACATTTTTAAATTTCAAATTTAAAACCTAGATTTTAGAGTCCTGATAAATTAAGAAGTGAAAAACATTAAGGAAAGTGAAATACAAATTCTCACTCCTTAGGGGCTGTATTCAATACTATGCAGAGCCAAGACAAACTCAGTGTCAGCTATATGAAATCAATCTACACACATATTACTGATAAAAATTACCTCATTGAAAGGCAGTTTATTTTTCATCAAAACAGTCTTTCTTTCTGCATCTGTAAATTTTTTTCTGAAATTACGTGCTTTATGGTTCCATAACTTTTTATTATGTGAGTTTTGAGAATTAGAGGAATTCAGTTATAAATACATTTTTTCAGTTAGCTGCATAATTTATGAACTATTTTTAAGTTTGTTTTTTTTTCTTAAATTCTGTACAAGTTTTCTTCAGATTAAGAAATAACTGCAGAAATTCCAGGTAATTTTGGATTTTCCCCAATTTATTTAGAAATAGGAAAAAAGCTGGAAGTAGGCAGACTTACTAATAAACCCACAATTTAAAAGTCACCCTACACTGAATACTTTTCCCTGTAACAGGAACAATTTTGCTTAAGACTGCATTTTCTCAGTATGGGGAAGTCACTGAAAAGGCTGCAGCTGTTCTTTCCACATGTGCATGGACATTTTGCACCACATAAGTGATCCCATAAGTGGGAAGTCATTGTCATTCTCCAGCTTCTTGAGAGCTTTCCATACAGTATCCCTGCAGCATGGGGTGCTATTCTGTGGAAGATACAAATCTGTGCCAGGCAGTTGTCTTCATTATGGAGGTGTTTCAGGGAATGAATCCATATGACATTTTCTCTTGGATTAACTGTTGGGGGTGGTGGTTGTTTGCTTTTTAATTGTATGGTTTTCCATTTATGCGATTGTGTGTAATCATGTGCCTCAGCAGTGTGGTAGTATGATGTATATGCATATGCCACTCTGAGCAAAGAGTTTCTGATTGCTTATAAAATCTTGCATTACTTAGAATTTTGGTTTCAGCTACCCAAGACATTTGAATGATACAAACAGCCAGGATTGTAGTGATTAAAGTAGAATTTTCCACTGTTGCATAGAGGCCAACTTTTGTGAAGAGGGTTGATCTTCCTTTACACTATTTAACGGACAGAATGGCTTGTACCTTTTTCACTTTCCTGAAAGAATCTCTTGGAATGGAGCAATTTATTCCAAGTACACTTTTATCTCCTAAGATCTTGCAAGAACAGTGACAGTATACCTTTAGCTGTTTGGCTACTTTTAGTACCTGCAGGAGGGAAATGAAAACAGATGAAGAACAGGTCAAGTAATGTTTCATGTACCTTCCTGTGATATGAAAGCTGAAGAGTCATTCAGTTTTTCTTACTGATTTTGCTGATAAGTTTTGGAGTCTGACTTAAAGAATAAGTGTCTGCATTTCTTAAATGACTCAACTGCATTTTCATCAGAATAAATTTTCAGTGCTGATGCTTATAAAAATAACATCAAGCTTGTAATGGTCAAACATTTTAGAGATTTCTGAATAAAACATAAAGATTTATATATTCTTCACGTATACAATTTAATTTTTTCTTCAGTTGCATGTGGTCCATTTTTTAAGCCTTCCTGTAAATGTGTCTTTCAAAAACATTTTGTTATTGCAACTCAGTTGGAGATATTTTCCTTTATGGTCATCCAGCACCCCTTCCAAGACTTCACTTGTCAAAAATGAGAATAATGTCTAGAGTAGAATAATATTTCAAAGATATGCAAGAAAACCTAATTTGGAATTTCTTTTCTAATTGTAGAGATTTGGGAACTAGGAGGATTCAGATCATGTTATTGAGATCTTTACTTATGGTAAGCTTTCTGTGACCAATATACAATGCTATAAACACAAGTGTTTCATTTTGTGTGTATATTTACATATAAGAGTACAGTATAACAACACTGTGTTATTAAATTCATTTTGCATATACATTCATATTGCATAGACCTGTAATTCTATAGTGTAATATTGTGAAAGCTTTTTTCCAACTTCAATTACAAACAGTACAAGAAGTACGCCTCCACCTCTTAGAGCACTTCTGTGAATGTCAGTTATAATTGGATCTGCAGATCCAAAAGAACATCCTAGAGTAGGTTGAGTTCTGCCAGCAATACTGGCAACATCAAAGTGAAATCACTTTTATCTCTGAGCCTGGAAAAGTGGTAATTAATAGAATGGTCAATATTTTTTAAACCATAGGAATGGATACCTCAGGATGCTGTTGTTCTTTCCTTCCTAATGTTTCCCAGTTTTCTTGTAAGGTGTGCTTGAATTTTTTATCACAGATACATTTTTCAACTGTAAATCTTCAAAGAGTATTTCTGGAAATAGACCCAGATGGTAAAAATCAGAAAGTGGGTAGTAAAAGAGGCTCTTGCCAGTAGAATCCTGACCTGTTTTGTTGCAGAAGCTGAAAACTGTTTAGTGACTCAAAGAGGGGAATGATTTCATAAACTAAAGCAGAAGAACGTCCTCCTGGAAGATTAGTTTCTCTCCCTTCTTTGATATGAAACTCATGTATGGTGGTAAGCAAATAGGTTAAGTCATTCTTAGCTTGTCCACATCTGAAGTCTTAGACTCTGGTTTGCAAAAGAGCTGGGCGTTCAGAGCTGCAATTTAGGGATAGAAAACTTGTTAGGAAGGAACTCAGGTGATCATTTTGCACATTGTCTTAATTAAACGTAGACTCAGGTATGTCTTAAGTGTTCCTGACAATATTAATCTCACCAGAATTACAATTCTGTTGAAACAGGTAAGAATTGTTCTAATGATTTTGGGTGCTACATAGCCTGTAAGTATGCTTTAAGGGAGTCAGAGTGTACATGTGGAAGGGATTTAACATTTTGGGCACTGAATTTTGGTTTGTATCTCTTTTAGAATATAGAACTAAAATCCCATCATGGCACAAAGGTGTGAAAGTAATTTTTCTGATGCTTAATAAATTACTAATTGATAAATATAGTGGAAAAAATCCAGCATTGTACATCATGTATTCTTTACAAAAGAGTAGTGTAACATAATTAGTCTGTTGTCATGCATACACAGGCAGACAAGTTAATGCTTAATAGGAAGTTGAAATCTGGTACTTCATTAAAAGTGTACTTTTAGATTTGCAGCCTTGCTGTTTGTAATATCAGTCATTTTCCATTTTCAGAATGATGGATCAGATAGCTTCCTGTCCCCTGGTGCTCCTGTCAGCCACATCCCTGTGAACCCCTCAGGGAAGCTGTGGGCTCCCTGCTCACTCGGGGTCGTGGTTTAACCCAGAGGCACCGGGGACCACCCAGTCACTCACTCACTCACTCTGCCCCAGGGGCATGGGGAGAGAACCAGAACAGTACCAGTGAGAAAAGTGGGTTGAATGAAGTAAGTTTAGTAAATAAAAAAATGATACCAAGAAAAACAAAACCAAGAAACAAGAAAAAGAAGTAATAATAAAATAAAACAGAACTCCCACCTAAAAAAACCCGATTTGCTCAGTACAAGCCAACTGATAGTCCCTGAGCAAACTGCCTCCTGTTCTGCTGCTAAACATGGCGCATTTTAGTACGGGCTATCCCTCTGGAGGTGTGCAAGCCCTGCTCTGCAGTAGCCAAATCATCTCTGTGTTACCAGCACGGTTTGGTCACAAATCCAGAACACAGCAGCACACGTGCTACTCTCAAGAAAATGACCTATCCCAGTGAAAACGAGTGCAACACAGTTAGGATGTAAAAGCTGTAAGGGTATGGATTATATGTAAAGAAGATGCAGTTATTAGGTAAATCTTAGATGAAAATACTATTGCAATTATTAGAATTAAATTTGGAATAATTTTTCTCCCTTCATCCTCGACAGGTTATATGTACTTTCTAATATATTTTGAGATTGTAATATTCTGGTAACCTCAATTTTAAGGGGTAGTAAATTTTAAATATTTCTGACTACTGTAGATGTTCAGCTAATTAAAATTTGAATTAGTTGTTAAGTAGAAGTTTATTTTTCTTTGTGTACCTACAGAGTTTTCCTTAATTAAAAGTACCCGAATGAGACAAGTCAGAGGCGGTATTAGTTTTTAAAATAACACTATGGTACGAGATTTCTAAGAAAGTGATACTTGCTTACTTCATGTTTCACAAAAAAGTGGTATCTGTAGATCTTTAAAGTGTACATATAGGCCCTGATTTCTCATCTTTTATTTCACACGAGCTTACTCTACAATATGTGAACAGTTCATAACCTGAAACGGAAAAATCTCTATTGTAATTATCAACTGGAATTACTGTCATCTTCTGTTTATGCTCTGAAACATTTCATATACCATCTTTTAAAAAATCATTAATCATACCTTTATTTTTTGATTCAGGGTATGTTTGTAAAATAAGATCCTGAAAAATCCTTTTAATGTGAGGGACTTAATTTGAAAATGTTGCTAAAGTCCTTCAAAATCATACTGCAGTCAGGAATTTTCAAAATCAGTACAATACTTCAATTTGAATCTACCTTGCAGATGCCAAAGTAAACCCACTGAAAAGTGAGTGACAGCTGCAATTAATTCTTATAATGCAGTAATGACACATTAATTTTATTTCCAACAATGAACAGGTGACTTCAGGATACAAAGCCACAACAATAAGTAATGCACTTCCTGCCCCCTTTCTGGACCCATTGCTGTCTCCTTCTCTCATGGAGGACTCCGAGCTGAGGCAGCTGGTCCTGGAAATCCTGCACAACCTCATTGATCGGCACGACAACAGAGCCAAGCTGAGAGGGATAAGGTAGTGCTTTTGATTTACTGCCTACTTGGAATTCCAGTTCATTATCTGAATGACAAGTACTGTTGATTTTTACATGTTTTTGCTAATATGAATTATAAATTTAATGTTTTGATAAATATTCAGAGTCATTTATTCATGGCAAGTGTTTTACAGGTAAGCCTCAGAGCACAGTACCTTAAATAACCATTAAAAATAATACAGTTTAGATGTGTAGAAGACAGAATTCTGTTTTTATTTTATGTAGATAAAAGAAATACATTGTTGTCATAATTCTCTTTCTGGTTCTCCCTTTTCAACTGAAATTTGAATATCCTTGTTAAGCATGGCTATAATTAAAATGAAAATAGGGCCAAGATCTGTTTAAATAGTTCCTGTCTTCCACATTCTCTTAATTTCCAACGCTTTTTCCTTTTGCTAAGACAACACATTTCTTTCACTTGTAGAATAATACCAGATGTTTCTGATCTAAAGATAAAACGAGACAAGATTTCAAGGCAAGATGTGAGCTTCATGAAAAAGGTAATAGAATTAAACATCACAGTTCTATCTAGAAATAAGTAACTGAACCAGTGGTTTTGCAACAAGTCACAAACAGTTTCAGGTTATTGTAGTCAAGTTACAATGTTTTCACTGTTGAGGAGCTCCAGATACTTGAAAGATGATTCCATGTAATAGAATTCTAATTTGTGTCTTCAGTTAAAACCTTCACATGCATAAAATTAGAACAGCATATGTCAAACCATGATTCTGAAAAGATCTCCCTGTTGCTAGATTCCTGTGCAGCATTTAATTTTTGCTCAGTAGCAGTTTTCCACTTTATGACTTTTATTTTGCTGTATTTTTAGACAATTTTGTATTTAGAAATCGTTTTATATATGTGGTACAGGGACTTATGTCTTATGTTTTAGGTAAAGATGCCAGTGAACATTAGCTTTGCACAAAACATCTATTTTCTTAAAAGATTGTTTTCACAGGACTTTGTACCAGGTGACTTCTCAGTATATTATAAAGAAAAACAGGGGTTTTTTTAGATGATACTTGCATGAAGTGAAATTCCTTACAGTAGACACTTCGTGTTTTATGTGGTAAAAATGCATAAAGCTTTTACTGTGCTCTGTCATTTGTGACTGTGGTTTATCTGTGTAGATATGTAATCAAAAAACAGAAAATACTGAAATAGGCTGAAATAGTGCATGTGTAATAATATGCAAGGTAGAGTTTTACAGCATTCAAGTAATATTGCACAATAAGTGTTCTTGCCAAGTTAGTCCCGTTAATATTCTTCCCAGTACATGTGCAACTGGAATAATGCAAATATAAAAAATACTCCAATATTGGCAATTACTAGTAATGCCTGTTTTAAACTAATTTTTAATTCATTAATTTAATATCTATGCTTTAAAGCAGTTTGGATAAGATGCATTTTGCTGGATGAAAGTTGTAGCTGTCAAACGAAATATTTGAATTGTTAATACTGATCTGATAAAAGGGGCTGAAGAGGAAGATTTTTTTCAAAGATCAAGAAAAGATCATAGAGGCTTCTAAAAAAGATATTAACACTGGGAAATGAAGTAAGTCAGTGCTTATCTGTGTGATAGTGTTTCAGGTGCATATCATAAGTGTGCTGTTATGCACCTGGTGCAGATGTGGGTGTTAGCAGCCTGCTCTTCCCAGATGCTCTGCATAAGCAAAAGAGAGGGATGAGGCATCTCCAGAAGTTCATTAATATCTGGATGACCATTTAGACTTGTTTGATGTTACATGGGGATCCTGAGGCCATTGTGTATCATATCCAGGTGGAATGGAATCAAACATAGGCACAAAACTCTTCATCTCAGACCACTTGCTCAGTTTATATCTGTCTTTTCTTTGAAGGAAAATATTTAACTTCTTGTAATTTCCAGCCTTCTAGAAAGATAGATGTTGAGAAAATCCACAATCATTTCTTTTCCTATGTGAGTGCAATTGTTTATCAGAGAAGTTGAGATAAAAAACTTTCATCAGTTGAGTTCATCAGTTTCTCAAATGTTCTTGAGAATATTTCAAGATTACTTTTTGGTTTCTTCTTTTCATAAATGGGCAATTTTTAAAAATAATATTTCAGCGGGAAATTAATTTCAACATCTGATACGGTGCAGTAATCATGCAATTCTCAGTATCATCTTCTCTATCTGTACATTTGTGCATAAAATAGAACAGTACAGTATTTATTATATAGAAGTTGTTGTTAGAAACTTGAGGTCTATTTGATTATTCATGTACTTGTTTATGTATGTGTACACATGTATTTTATCCTTTTTTATTCTTTTAATTCTCTATCTCAGTCTAACATCAAAGTTGGCCCTGTTTGGAGGAGAGGACTAGAAGACATTCAAATATCCTTTCTAACCTTAATTATTCTATTATTTAATACCCATTTTCGCTTTTATGTCTTTTATAGCATGGTCAGCAGTTGTACAGACACATCTACTTAGGCTGCAAGGAAGAAGACAATGTCCAAAAGAACTTTGAACTCCTGTTTACATCTCTAGCTCTTACCACAATTGAACTGGCCAACGAAGAAGTGGTTATAGACCTCATTCGATTAGCTATTGCCTTGCAGGTATGAGTCTATCTTGGGTTCATTGACTGACAGCTGATAGGTATAATTGGAGATGTGAAGAACTTGGGGGTTTTGCATATTCATCTTCAAATTGGAAATCTCATAATTCAGTCTCGATTGATCACTAAGGAAGTGCACTTTGTATGTACCACTTACTTATGGGGAAATTGCATCTTCTCAGTTTTGTAACAAACTTTCACAGCGTGTGCTGTTCAGAAAAAACAGCAAATGTGGAAATCTCCTGAAACATTTCTTAGAATCACTCATACTCATTAACAGATTGAGAAGGTGCTCTCTCAACCTATGATTTCTATTCTGTATAAAATATATGGACTGTCTGCACCTGGCATGAGAAATTCTGTATAATTGGTTCATTGGGAATAGTTACTAAACCAAGATATTTAATCTTACCTTAGTGTAAAATTCCTCAGTGTCTTAGGCTTTATTCCTTAGCATTTCTCTAATAGGTTCAGATATCAACTCATACTTGCATACAGTCCTCAGGGAAACTGGATAACTTACTAAGTTTATCTGTGTTGAAATCAAAAATAAAGTAGTGATAACATGTGCCCTGGAAATTTGATGAAATCAGATTTAATCTGTTCACTCTGTCATTAACCTTATTCCCAAATGTGCATCTGTATTATAAAACATCTGAAATGCAGTGTGCATCCTTAATTTAAAAATATGTAATTGAACCAAATCCTTACTTGATGGAAATTACATTAAGAGTTGTACTAGAGCAAAAATAATGCAATCTGAATAAACATAGAAGTGCTAATATGCATCAAATAATTTCCTCTATCATGCTGTATCTGTGATTCACACTGGTGATCTTTATTATCAAACTGCTGTTTCTAATTTTCCTGAGAAAATGTTATAATCAACAGGTGGTCAGGACAAGAGACTACCAGTCATTAACCTGAAACAAAAGTTTGGGTTGAGGAAATTTATTTCTCTTCATAATGATTGAGTCTTTTAAGCTCTCTAACTTCAGATCAATGTATTCCTACTTCAGGAGTGTGCTAAAAGACTAGAATTCTAAGATGAAAGATATCAAGCATTAAGTGAGATAAACATCATATATCAGGTAGTGTTACCAATGATAATTTTTACTTCCATGTATTCAGCATTGCCTGCTAACTTTGGAAAACATAATTCTACCCCTTGTATTTCAGGACATTGCCATCATCAATGAGGATAATCTACCGATGTTTAATCGTTGTGGTGTCATGGCATTGGTTGCAGCGTATCTGAACTTCCTGAGTCAGATGATTGCAGTTCCTGCCTTTTGTCAGCATGTCAGCAAGGTAACAAATGGTTATGTAATTCAGGTCATTCAGAACAATACACAGTCTACTGTAAAATCAGTAAATTTTGTCAGATACTTCCTTGTGGTGTTGATCTCCCATATTTTGTTCACTGACTTTTTTTTTTTTATTTTTAATCTATTGTGGCATTGCTGACTCTTCAAATTATAAACAAAATAATCTTCTCTCAAGGTATATAGGATTTTTATTTTGCTTATGGTACCATATATAAAGGGCCAAATCCATCTGGTATAAGACTTTACAGCCCCACTGTCTTCAGTAAAACAATACTGACATGCACAAGACTATGAAAGCAGATTTTTAGTCTAAAGAGTGAGAACTACAATTTCTTCCCCTGGATAAAGGAAGTGCCAAATGTCTCATTTGTATTAAGGTGGATGTTAGTGAAGGATTTGGTATTGAAGAAAACAACTATGGAACTGTTCCATTTATACTGTTTGACTTGGGTTTTTTTTTTCCAGGTCATTGAAACCAGAAGTGTGGAAGCAGCCTATTTTCTACCAGAAACAATTTTCAAAGACAAATGCGAGTAAGTAGATACAAAATGGGAATTAGCGGACACTGAAGTCCGCTAATCATAAAAATCATACATCATTGGAAAATGGTCCATATGTGAAAAAAATCAGAGGTTTTATGGTGTTCTGGACAGGCAAAAGAAACACGAGCATTAAAAGCATGTACACTTACAGGAAAAAAATGGGGTTCACACTCTTTTTTTGTAGTCAGAGGCAATTATACACAATAGGATGCTCCGTGTGCTAACACAGCAAAATAAATTTTTACTGAATCACGGAATGGGTGAGTCTGGAAGGGATCTTGAGATCATCTGGTCCAAGACCTCTACTTAAGCAGGGTCACTTGGAGCAGACTGCAGGACCACATCCAGATGCTTTGGAATATCGCCAAGGATGGAGACTCCACAACCTCTCTCTGTAACCTGCACAGTGCTTGGTCTCCTTCACCTTCACACAAAAAAGTGTTTCCTGATGTTGAGACAGAACCTCCTTGTGTGTCAGTTTGTGCCCATTGCCTCTGGTTCCGTCACAGGGCAGCACTGAGAGGTGTGAAGTTCTGAGGCATTTCCACCCTGCCTCCTTCAAGGGAGCTGTACACACTGATGCGATCCACTTTCTCTCCACGCTGAACTGTTCCAGCTCTCTCAGTCTCCATTGGAGAGATGCTCCAGCCCTGTACTGCACCTTAGGGTCCCTGTGGTGCGCTCCCTGCATGTCCTGGCAACTCAGCTCCTCGCTCTGCACTCAAGGTGTGGCCTTACCAGAGCTGAATGAAGGGCAAGGATCTCCTTTGACCTCCTCATGTGCTCCTCCTGATGCAGCCCAGGACACCTGCAGTCTTTCTTGCCACAAGGGCACACTGCTGGCAAATGACAAATATTACAATTAATTAATTACTATTAGTATTACTGTTGCTGTGCAGGTTTGAGTTTTTTAAAAATTTAATGGAGATCATTTTCTCTCAAAATGTAGCAGAATAGGTGAAGAACATACTTCAGACAAACAACAGGTGTTAAAGTAATCTAAAATACTCCAGAGGTTTTCAATGGACTAATTTTAGTTGTTTATTCATTCCTTAAAAACTGACCAAGCTTTATTTCCATCAAATCATTGCCATTGACCCTTGGCTGCTCACAGACATCAGAAAAATATTCTACTTTACCAACAAATATCTACTGGTTGACAATAACTTCAAATTATGTTTTGACAGTCTTCCAAAATCCTTAGAGAAGGATGAAAAAGATTTATTTTTCCTGACGAACAAGATTGCAGAATCATTAGGAGGCAGTGGATACAATGTGGAAAGATTGTCAGTTCCATATGTGCCCCAGGTAACAGGTAAGAGGTGATTAGTAGCAACACCACTGAGTACCAGTTATTGAGAATGTTTTCCTGATGTGTTTGTGTGCCAATGAAATGTAATGTGAGTGCTTGGCAACAAAACCTAATCCGGTAATTTTGTCTTCTCAAGAATTTTTTTTTCACCTCCACAGATGATAAGAATTTGCCATATTTAATCCTAAATCTTAGCATATGTGAATCAGATGGGTTTGGGGATTTTGTAATTTTTTATAAAGAGCAGCAACCAAAACTTGTTCCTTCACTGTTGCCATAGCTAATTAAGTTCATTAATCTCTGGTCCTGTGAGCTTCCAAAGCTTTTCATTTAACTAAATCCCCGGACCAAGTGAATATTTTGGAATTCCTCAGCTTTTCTTTTTTTACTGCAATGAAATGTTACATTTCTGCTATTAATATTATAATGCTAGAATTTAGTGTTTCAAAAGAGATCATTAATCTTAATGAAAAAAGATCCATCTTTCTGTATGTTCCTGTGAAACCTAGGGTGAGATAAAAAATCCAGTAAATATTTCATGCTAATCATTTCTACTATTTCCAAATATCAGTGATACGATGCTTAACAATGACTTATAGACCTAATTTTATCATCTTGTCTTTGTTTCATGTCTTGATGCTTCTTAACAACTAGAAAGACATTCATATTTACAAATGTTTATGCCTATTTCTCTTTCTTACATGATGGAGGGAGAAAACTAATAATTTAAAAGACTTTCAATCATTTTTTGTCAAGACATATATATATATATATATATATACTTAATTCAACTCTATTTCCATCAGGCAAAAAACCTCATAAATGCAAACACAAGTCAAAAGGTAAAAATGAGCTGTAGGTCAGCCTGGTCTCCTGCCTGTGGTGTGTCCCTATAGGATGTGCCGTCAAAAAATGCTTTTAGAAGGCCTAAAGACATTTAGGCCAGAAATTGTGTTGTACTTAGTGGGCTTAGTGTTTCCTTATGCCTTTTTTTTGTTTGTTTCTCTCCTTGACATTCCTGTAGCAATTTTAGCTGCTGGGGGGTTTGCTGTTGTGCTTACTCATGATTTGGTACTCCACCAAATGGTAGTTTCCTGTTTCGTTTTCCTGAGCAGGCAGTAGAGCCACAGGTGTCATTTTTGTGATGGTTACTAATTACCTCTGAGTGACATTACAAAAACATATTGAAAGTTGGAAGAAGCTCTCTATATTTCAAAGAGTGGTCAGTCTTAGTCACTGGCCATTCAGGATAATGACTGTACAAGGAGCAGAGTCCCTCATCCAGGAAAAGAGGCACCTTAAAGGTCATCTTGTTGCGAGCCCCCTGCCATGGGCAGAGACACCTTCCACTATCCCAGATTGTTCAAAGCCTCATCTAGCCTGGCCTTGAGTGCTGCCAGGGATGGGACAGCCACAGCTTCTTTCTATAACCTGTGCCAGTGCCTCACCAGCCTTATAAGAAAGAATTTCTTCCTAATATCTCATCTAAATCTACCCTCTTTTAGTTTAAAACCACTGTCCCTTGTCAGAAGTGATGGATCCCACCTCGGTCAGTGAGGTGGCACACACAGCTGCTCCCAGTGCCCCTGGGCAGTGGGGCCAAGGTTTCTGGGACAGCCTTGGCAGGGGCTGGAGCAATGGCTCTTGGGGCTCCATCGCTGTCCTCGAGCCTCTGGGCTCCTTCATGTGTGTGAATGAACACTATATCTTGTAAGAGAAAAAATGGTAATTCTCACAATTTTTTTACTCACTTAATATGTGGAAATTATAGCCAAATGAGCATATTTCACATGCAAGTTTATTGAGGCATCCATTACAAAAATGAATTCTTTCCAAAATAGTCCCTAAAATGTATCTTCTGGTGTTTGTGTGTCAGTTATAGAGAGAGCAGCAAGATGGCAGCAGAGATGTGGTTTTGTCGGGTGTTTTCTCTTGGGGGTTGAGGTGCTTTCCTCAGATTTGGAATGTATTGGGTTATGTATCAGTGAGCCATAAGGGATTAAAAATTCAATAAGTCCTTCAGAATGCCATTTCAAATGCTCAGGGTCTCTGATAACCTGGCAAATACTAGTAAAATTCATATGTTTTTCACTAATCTTGTTCTTTCACTGCCTCTTGATCATAAAATGATATTTCATTTATGCAATTTCTGAAAGTTGTTTCTTGGTTTATAAAAGCTAAACATGTTCAGCTCTGCTGGAGTGAATTCTGTTTGTTCTTGCTCAATATTTGCACTGCAAAAGCACTTTGCTTGGCTAGAAGTGGTTTAAACAAAGGTTGCAGAAGAACCAGCATAAATCACCTTGATCTGGGGGAGTTTTACAGTCCTTCTCCTTTTTTTTTTAGTATCAGTTGCCTGTAGCTGCTTCTAACTGTGCAGTGCCAGTCATTAAATAATAATAGCAAGGTCAAAATGGCCTGATCTTAGCTAAAATCTAAACTATGACATTGCAATTCATGGTTTTGTAAATGAGATACACAAAAGTCGGGCCACTCAAGTGTCTGTTTGTCAGAGGATCCTTGTGACAAGTCTTAAAATGTATTTTTACTATTCATTACAGTCTTTTCTTAGTATATTAAATATCAAAAATGAGAAAACACTAGTGGAGCATTGTCCTAGGACTGCAGTCACAAAAGGAGATTCCATCAGCCGATGGATCATTTGATCATAATCTCCTTATGCATTAATTAAATTGTTGTGCTTCTTTTAGTATCAGCACAGTTGGTCTTATTCTGACAACTTTTTAGGCCAGCTGGACCTGCTAAAATATTTGTAGGATGTGAGAAATTGAGAGAATTTTTTTTACCCAGTAGATTTTTAGGCTTGCTGAATATGGTACTTGTAGCAACAAGAATAAGGACAGATTGTTCATTTCCATTCAGAAATCTTTACTTCTTCTGTCAACCAATCATCTTCCAAGAAGCCCTTCTCTGTTTCAGAATACCTTAAAATTAAGGCATCAATATTTCAATTTCACAACCAAAAAGAAGAAGTTCAGGTTTTTGTAAGGGATTTTACAATTATGTATCATCATGTGCTATTTATTATGCATTTGAATAAGACCTCAATTTTTAAAATTCTGAACTTTCAAGGGAAAGTTGAAAAGCTGTAATGAGAGGAGGGAGGAACTATGAAAAAGTTCTTTCTTCATATTTAGTAATTTAAAGCAGTAACTCTAAATGTATAATTTTTCACAATTCAAATTATAAAAATAGATTATCTTAGGTTGAACAGCCATATGGAAATAAATCTGCATCTGATGGGTAGAAATTTGACTGATCATGTTTCAAGAGTGTTATGCAAACACTGAGACAATTTCTTCTTGTGCTAGATGAGGACAGACTCTCCAGGAGGAAGAGTATTGTGGACACAGTGTCTCTTCAGGTGGATATTCTGTCTGGCAATGGCACAGAGGATAAGGTATGAAAGTGACATTATTTTAAAGCATCTTGAGTGGAGGGAGGAGGGAATGCAAGTGAAATTGTCCTAGGAAGTTGAATATCTGATTGTTCTAGCAATATTAAATACTTCGGGGGTTGGCTTTTTTAAGTTGTGTGTTTGCAGAAATGTGTTGTCAAAGGCACTCTGCTGATCTTACTGTATAAAACAGTCAAGTATTTTGTCACTACAGTTTTTATAGATAGTACTGCAGATTATGGTGTAGCAGTGCATTTATTTACATGCTGAACAACAGGTATTTTTGAGTAAATATTCTAAAATTCTTTGCTTTTTGAGGGATACAATAAATTTCAGCATCTGTATCCCTGTATCATTTAAAGTATTTGAGAAATTTACTCAACAACCTGGGGCTGTGAGATATAAGCCTAGAGAAAAGAAGCCTGGTGGGAGACCTGCAGACTCTGAGTGGGCCAGGTAAAAACTGGGCAGGCTGTGTGCACCAGTGTCACTGTTCCCCTTCAGAAGAGTTTGGCATGCAGCACGTAAAAGTCACCAGAAGGATAAAGTAGCAAGAAAAAGCTCATATGTAGGGTACAGGAGCTGATGGTAATTATTCCTCAGGGAGACCCTATTATAATTAAAATTATGCCTCATCGTTTGATACTTCATTTGAAGTATTTCTCAAAATAAGTTTCTATTTCTACAAAATATTTTTCAAGGTTCTGCTGATTTTTATTAACTAGATTTGTGCTGGCTGCAGGAGATCAGCTGTTGCAATTGAGGTATTTGTAACTCAGATAAGGTACACAGTTCCTACTTTTGACATCTTCAGGAACAAACTGCCAGGAAACACACAGCAAAGTGTGTGGACTGATGCAATCTGAGCGCTAGTTAAAAATTCATTATTAAGCCATAGCAAAGGAGCAAGCTTTAGCCAGAAGTGATAAGTTTTGTAGCATTATTATGATTATGATTATTACTGTTACTGTTATAGCTATTATTATTCCTTTCTGCTTTGTGATGATGATACCTCAGATAATCTTTTGTGTTCACTTCTTGCTTTTGGGCTTTAGCAAGGATACAGATAAAAGTTCATGAGAAATAATAAAAAGATGTTTGAAAAATATGTGAGACAATAATTTCTAGTTTCTGAAGCCAGTAAATGCTCCTCACAGGATTGAGGCTGTTTGACATTAGTATTATATTTCAAAATCATGCATTATATGTGGTTACATATAATTGAACGACTCCCTTGAAAGTAGAATTAAATGAAAGAAGTTTCCATTTCAGATAAGTTATGCTGATGTTATGTCAAGCATTGATACATAGACCTTTTTGAAGTGGTTGGAGTGGTTGTAGATAAAATTTTTTTATGGGTTCTCAGCTTAATATGGTCTTAATGTAGTCCCATGTCTTGGATAATTAATTACTATTTATCTCTTAAAAACAAGAATTTTATTAATTAGGAACACAGGAAGCAAGGTATTCCTCCTTTACTTGCTTTATGAGGTTTGTTTACAAGGCAAAGGAGAAAACAGTATTTTCCAGTCAGCTGATTGCACCTTCATACTTTCTGATATGAAATCTGGTTTTCTCGCTGTGTAGATTAGTCAGTGTAGCAATCCACAAACATTAGCAGAACTAAAATACAAAAAAACAGGCATAAATCTTTATGATTGAGAGGATTGTCTAATTAATTAATGGAAGTTTTAGGACAAAATGATGTATGGTATCATATCTGCACTGAGATAGAAGACTGCTTATCCATAAAATAGCTGTTACACTGTATTCAGTACAAATGTAATTCTTCTGTCAGTGGACACAAAGTGTTTTGTGGTGCCAAGTCTGTTAGTGAATCCTGTTTAAAAAGGTGAGTTATTCCATAGTTATCTCCATTTATAATGTGAAAGAAAGCACTTGTAAATGCAGGTCGTGCTTCTGTGGTATTAATAACCAAGTATAATGCTAAGTAATATCAACAGCTAATGTGGAGGTTAACTTGCACTATGAAGGGTGGCCATAAACAACTAACATTTACCAAATGCGAGTTGTATAAAAGGTAATTTCGGAACCTGGAAACTCTTGATCTATAGCCATATCCATGAATATTTGACAAAAAAGGTGTTTATTTCTTAATTTTCGTTTATTCAGAGGTAGAGAATACATGCTTTTTAAATAAAAGCTGTTAAAAAAATTTACAGCTGCAGCTCATTAAATAACTCTCATGTAAAAAGGAAACAGTTACTTCCTTTTCTCTTAACAATAATTCAATTAATTAAAAAATGAAAGAATTCATAATCTTCTGAACTTTTTGCTATCTTACATTTTATCTTAAATCACATTGGACCACTCTTTAGAGTTACTGTTTATCAGGGAAAATAAAAGTGCTGCCTGTTTAAATGTTGGAAGGATTAAAGTGGGGAAGTTCAAGCCAAGAAACCATGTTATGCTCAGATGAAGACTGTTCTGCCGTCTAAACATTCTCTCCTAATTCCATGGGAGTGGCTTCACTATGAATATATCTACTGGTATAGAAATGAGGTCTATAATGAATTGAAACACTTTGGTAATTTTGCCTCCTCAAGCAATTCCTGGTAAAGTACATCTGCAGCAGCAAATGGATATTCATATCAGTAGATGAACAAATTCTCTCAGTGCATCAGACATAGCTTGTTGTGAAGAGCCCTTTTAAGTCCAGTGTTTATGATGTAAGCACCAAATTATTTGGATCCAACAGGTACAAAGTTAGTCTAAAGCAGTAACCGTTTTCTACTCTGCGCTCCACTGTCAGCTCCTATTTTAGCATCACACTGCTGGTGACTCAGTGAATCTCAGGAAGCAGTTGACCTTATTGGCAACAGCTGTCTAAGAGCCAATACTGAGATTTTACAGTATAGAAACACTACAGATTATTCCTGACCTGAAGGACTCTTCTGACAAAATCTAAATCCATTTATAAGGTATTGTTGGCATAGAGCATCTTGACTACAATTTGGAAAGTTTTTCTTCATCTCATTAGATAAAAATTTCCTCTCTGTTTTTAGTGACTAAAAATGTGGATTAGTGATCTGTTGGTCACAGAAAGTCCAAATAATGTTTTTAGAGATTTGTAAGGCAGAAAAGTTCTGACTGTTTTGGGCTTCTGTGTGTATCATATTCATTATTTTTTAGAAGCTTATCTGTTATATGTGATGATTAAGGAATTTTGTTTCTATGTGTTTAGGTTGATAATACAGAAGAAATCACCTTTGAAGCTTTGAAGAAAGCCATTGGTAAGATTTATTACAATTGTGTTTGTGCAGCACAATTCTCGATTCCTGTGGAATTGATGAAGAAAAAGGAGAGGATAGAATAACATAAAATAATACTTTTGTTTCTTTTCAGCTAGTAAATTTATTTAGAACACCAGTTATTTATTTCTAAATCTCTGAAATTATATCTTGATAATGTTAGTAAATTCGTTTTCTGAAGTTAATGGGACTGAATGAAAAGCATCAGGAAATAGCTGTCGTCTATTCCATTTGCATTACAGAAAAAGATATAAATGTGAGATACTCAAGTTACATTGAGTGATTACTTATGAAATAACTTGAGTATTTTTTATGTATTAAGATTTTCGGGTCTCCAATGCATTCGAAAAATAGGTTGTAAATTGCATATCGCAGATTTTAAAATAATAAGATTTTTTTAAAGAATATTTTTCTGGCAAGTGACCTGGCTGCAAAAACACAGAATTATCCAGATTTCTTATTTCATATTGCTATATAATTTCTAATTATTGGTACGCAGGCTGCCAAAATCCTGTTTAAAATATGGATTAAACATTGATGTTTAGAACAGTAAATGCATTCTAAACAGGATTTTAATCTGACAGTATTCCAAGTGTCCCTAATCCCTGAGGTACTTAAATTCATTAGATGCTGGGAAGTTCCAGCTGCTTGTAGGTTCAGTTAGCTAATGAAGGTTGAACTGGCTCTTCCCAAATTCTGATAGAAAACTGGCCACCTGTCAGCATACTGAGAGATTTTTGTTCCCTCTGGATCTGTGTGTGGTAAGTGAGAAGTGCAGTCAATAAAGCAAAAGGAAGTCTGGATGTTACTTAAAATTAAAGACTTAGTAAGAAAGGGAGAAAATTGTGTCCTCAAACCATCTCCCTGAAATTTTGTCTGCATTTTGCTTTAGGAGCAATGCCAGATGACAGCTCACTTGAGAATGGTTGCATCACTTGTTCAATTCTGCAATGCTCATTTTATATTTCTTGTACTTCATAGGCAAATACTGCATTTGTCTTTTTTTTCATTCTTTTCAGAGAACAATGGACTTGAAGAACAGGAAAAGGAAAAAAGGCGTCTTGTGATTGAAAAGTTCCAAAAAGCGCCATTTGAAGAAATCGCAGCTCAGTGTGAAACCAAAGTGAGTTTCTGCAAAATGTTAGTTCTGAGAATATCAGTGTAGGCATTAGTGGGCATGTACTGACTCAAGGTAATTTAAGTTGTCATGTCATTGCTGCTGTTACTTACTTAGAAGTTCAGTTCTTTGTTTTGTCTACATTGCTGTCAGTGTTGGGAGATTCTAGTAATTTGAAGTATGTTTTTGTTTGTTCCTGGACCATTTGGAAGGTAATGGATAATTTATACATTCTTCACCTTAATATTTTCCTTGCTGTCTTTGAAATGCAGGTTCACAGGCCATTCCTATTTCATTCTGGGATAACTGGAGCAGCATTTAACCCACAATGTATTTTAAATAACTACATGTATTTCAGGTTTGTTAAACAACTGTCTGCCACAGCAGAATTTGCTATAAAATTGTGGCCCTCCAAGACAGGCTCACTGAATCTCAAATGCATCTTTAAGGCTGAGAATCCTTGCAGCAGTGAGAAAGGAAATTAGGAAATGTGGCCTAGATTTACATGTGGTAGTGTGAAACACACTCACCAGAGTATGGCCTGGCACATCCATTGTAGCTCAGTTCAATATTTAGGAGTTATTAATTCAGTTTTAATTTTTTTTTCCTCTAGGCAAACTTGCTTCACGATAGACTGGCACAGATACTGGAACTCACCATCCGGTAAGGCTTTATGCAAGAAAAATATTGTAACTGAAAAATTACTTATAAAGCCATTATGGCTATTTTCAGATGGTTATGTCATAGTGTTCTCAAAGACATGTAATAGGAAGAAAATAATTGTCTTATCTGAATGCTGTGGTTTATCCCGGTAAGGCCCCATGTAGCACCATGTAGCCACTGGCTTAACCCTGCTCAGCAGGATAAGGAACAGAGTTGGAAGGGTAAAAGTGAGAAAAAGCATGGGTTGAGATAAGAACAATGTAATAGTTAAAGCAGAAGTTACACATGGTAGCAAAGTAAAATGAGAATTCATTCTCAGGGGTGTTCAGCCATCTCAAGCTAAGCCGGGCTCTTTGGGAAGGCAAATGCCATCACTCTGAATGTCCTTTTTTTCCTACTTAGTTCTTAAAGCTGTTATTGCTGAGCATGACACTGTATGATACGGGGTATCCCAAGGGTCAGTTGGGGTCAGCTGTCCCATCTGTGTCCCCTCCCAACTTCTGTCCACCTTCCCGCTGCAGGAAATTGGGAGGGGACACAGATGGCCCAGCAGTGTGAGGAGCAGAAAAGACCTTGACTCTGTAAGCTCTGCTCAGCAGTAACAAAGACATCCCTGTGTTATCAACACTGCTTCCATCTCAAATCCAAAATACAGCCCTATACCAGCTACTCTAAAAAAAAAAAAATCATCCAAGCCAAAACCAGCACACTGAAAAAGAGCACTTTTCATCACTTTGATTTTCTTACTGCTTTGAATCTTCCTAATAGTGGAGAATATTCAGAAACCATCTCATTGTGTCTTACAGTATCTCTGTGTCTATCAGTAGTATTGCAAGATGCTGTAGTTTTCCCACTGCTGCATCTGGTTGGGAAAGTAATTGGATACTGAGCACCCCAAGTTGTACATGGTGTTGTTACAGAGAGTTGTGCATATCATCATGCAGGATAAATAGTATTTATTAGCAGTAAGATGCATTTTGATAATTCTGTAATATCATTGAAATTGATTATATATTTGATATGGATAGATAGATAGATAGATAGATAGATAGATAGATAGATAGATAGATAGATAGATATAGATATTTTATATATTATATATATGATTGTATAATTGAGAATATAAAAATCCTCAGGGCATGATAATTTCATTTGAATTTCAGGACTAGGATAAAATGCTGTTGGTATTTTATTATTTTATGATATACTGTTGGTGTATATATGTGGAGGGTAGTTTACTCAAGTTTCTTGCCTGTAAGTGTGAAAAGTTCTAAAAAAGCAATCCATATAACTATAAATTCTGTATATTGGTTGTGCTTCTCACAGTCCTCCGCCTAGCCCCTCAGGAACGATGACCATTACTGCTGGACATGCTCATTACCATTCTGTTCCAGTCTATGAGATGAAGTTTCCAGATCTTTGTGTGTATTAAGTGTCTTCTGAAGTCTGCTGGACATTATTTAGAGTAAAATACAATAGAAAGAACAAGATGAGTTTTCAAATTTTATTGTTTATTGTATCTAACTTTAATATAATGATGGAAATGAGCCAAATACAGATTACTTTAGCCAAATTCATGAAAACTGTCTTGAATTGTTTTATTCTGTAATGTATTTTGAGTTAGGTTTTTCACAGACCATATTTCTCTGTTTTTGTATTTGAGTACATGTAAAAGTCAGATTTAAAACTTGTCTTGCCATATAGGTAAATATTTCAGTTACTCTAGGAATTTGTACTGCTTCAAATTCCTTTAATTTGAGAGTTTGTAACTGAAAAAGCCTATTAAAGTAGTTTGTTGGTTTGGTTTGGTTTGGTTTTGGGTTTTTGTTTGTTTGTTTGTTTTGTTGGGTTTTTTGTTGTTGTTGGTTGGTTTGTTGGTTGTTTTGTTTTTTTTAACTCCTCTCCACCTCAATTGTATGTCAAACTAGAATGCTTTTGGCTTGCTTCACCTCATTCAGTGTAGCCCGTGGAGCCCTACCCGAGCTCCTTCTTGTTCATGCTGTCATAGCTACTCAACTTGTTTGGTTTGGAATAGACGGAAAAACCAATACCTTACACGTGTTCAAATACAGTGAATGAATTAATGGACACTTGTTAAGTATATTTTGACGCATCACATAACCTGCTTTTTTAGATAGATACATCCAGTGTATGTCCTGTGTTTCTTGCTAAAAGTTAAATCTTAAGCTTTGCATAAGAGAGGAGAAATCTCCTCTTGAAGCACGGAATTGTGCAATATATTTCATGTCTTAAGGTGTATGGTTTACAGACTGTACTTTTGAAAACACTGTAGTATTTTACTGTTTGCTTTAGTAAAAATACAGGAGAGATATATTTAGTATAGCAAAACATTAACTGAGGGCATTTGAAATCATAAATACTGAAACTATATTCTATTACACATTTCTTTGTAGTTTATAATAGCTTTTTAGTGATATTTTAGAAATTGAAAGAAAACTCAATTAAACCATTTAAAGATCAAGAATTTATTACATATATTTTCAAGCAAAAGCATTTTTAGAGATGCATCTCTGTGTTTGTTTTTGTTTCATTTCTCAAACCTTTAAGGTAATTTTCATAGGTTTATGTATCTGAGCATATATTATTAAATGTAAATAAAGTAAAACTGATAGAGTAAATCATGGATTATTAAATTATAATTATCAAAGCTGTCTTTATGACTCACTAAATCCTGCAGGCAAAAAAAAGAAAAAGAGCATTAATTGATGCCATGAGTAGTAAGTTTGAAGTCCCTTAATCTATCTGATTCTGGCTGGGGTAGTGCAGACATGAATGAATGCTCTCAAATATCGATAATAAATGTAGACATTTAATTGAGTAGTTTTAGATGAACAGTGACCATGAAAAAAAGTAACCTAATTTCAGTTAACCCTGCTTTGAGCAGGCGCTTGGTTTAGATGACTTTCAGAAGTACCAACCTTAATTAATCTTTGATTGCATAATTCAAGATCTGAATGATTATTAGCCTGCTAATTTGCTGACTGAAGCATTTGCAAACCCGCTATAAAAGGATTTAAAATTTTTTGAAGCATAGTCCAGTATTCTATTGGACTGCATTTAAAAGCCTGATGTGGCATGACATCAGAGAAATATCAGCTACTTAAACCTATGAGATGACATGCTGAGACTTGCAGAAGGCATTCACCAAGCTCAAAAGGTAATTGAGACCTTCTTTTCAGTTTAACAGTGCACTCACAGCTGTTAGTGGATGACGAAACAGCCCCTTATCTACAGCATTCCGTTGTGATTTTTACTGCTGCAGCGTGTCAGCCTGATCAGACCGCAGTCTACACATAAATAGGACTCTAGCTTTTAGTTTTCACTTTTGTTTTGTTTCTTTGTTTTTTTGTTTTTTTTTTTTTTTGTTTTTTTGTTTTTTTTAAGGTAAGACTAACATTTTTTTGGCCTGTATAAAGAGTGTAATTTTTTAATAAGTAAATCCAACATAGGGATGCAATGTAAAACCCCTACCCACTCTGGCATTTTTTAAAGTATATCACTTGGCACTTTTGTACAAAAAGAAGGAATCTAAGTAATAAAGAATGTACTTCTGTTTGCACTTGTGCAGTATGGAGACTGCTGTAAATACAGGATTGTTTCTGTGATTGAATTCTGTTGCATGGATGCTGCATGTGAAAAAACTAGATTCAGCATTTCATCTTCTGTTCTGTTGATGAAGTATTTTTCCTTTATGGTGATGGTGGGTTTCCGTGTTTCCAATGTTCAGTTTGGGAAATGCAGGTGTTGTGCAGGTGTAGTGCAGGGAGTGAAGAGCTTGTAACACTCAGTGTTCATGTGATATTTAATTTCTTCCTTTTTGGAAATTCAGGGAGTCTGTAAGTTGATAATTGGTTCACTTCTGGTCTTTCTAGACACATGGGAGATGGGAGTGACTGTAAAATGTATTGTTTTGGTAGTTATTGTTATATGAGCCAATTAATGAAGCCAAAAGAATTAAGAATGCTGTTTGTTGTACAGTACAAAGCTGCTTTGTTTCTCTTATTTCTATGTTCTTCAGACAAACTGCAGAACTTAAAAGCTCCTTATGCAAACTGGCCCTGTGTTATCTCCAACACACTGAGCACTGTCTTAATGGTTATAATTGGTACCCAGTTTAAATGTATTCCAGCTGTTGCTTGGGTGCTCTTTCCTATTATGGCATCTTGAAAAATATACAGCTTTTGGTAGTGAGTCACTTTAAGTTAAATTAAATTAATGGTGATTTTTAAAGATAGAAATATAGCCTGTTGTCCAAAATCAGAGTAGGGCTAATTTGTCTGTTGTTCCAATGGTCATATACTCTGTACTGTACGTAATAAACCAGTTTCAATAAATGTAAGAACACACTGTGCAATCTATATTTAAGCAATAAAATAAACCAAAATTTAAAAACTAATTTTTTATAAGGTGTCAGTAAATTTTTATTGCTCACAACTTATATTTCAGTTACTAATTTTTAGTGTTTAAAATAACTCTCATTTTGCACTTTTTTTTTTTTTTTCAGATACTACAGCATTGCATCATTATTAAACTACTACATTTAGTTATTATTGAACCTGGACAGGCTTGAGATGTGGGGCTGTGAGAATGTCATGAGATTCAACAAAGCCAAGTGCAAGGTCCTGCACCTGGGGTCAGCGCAGAGCCAAGCACAAACACAGGCTGGGAGAAGAATGGATTGAGAGCATCCCTGGGGAGGATTTGGGGGTGTTTGTGGGTGAAAGCTCAACACATCCCAGCCATGTGCTCTGGCAGCCCAGGGAACAAAGGTGTCCTGGGCTGCACCCAGTGCCCCATGGGCAGCAGGGCAAGGGAGGGGATTGCCCCCTCTACTCTGCCCTTGTGAGACCCCCATGAGGGCCTGCATCCAGCTCTGGAGCCCCCAAAACAAGAAAAATGTTCGCTTGTCCAGAGGAGGCCACAAAGTTGATCAAGGGGCTGGAACATCTCTGCTATGGAGACAGACTGAAATGGGGCTCTCCATGCTGGAGGAACAGGAGCTCCCCTGGCTCTGAGGAGACCTTACAGCACTTTATAGTACCCAGTGAGGGTTCAGGAGAGCTGAAGAGGGACTCTGAGAAAGGCCATGCAGTGATAAGACAAGGAGGAATGGCTTCAAACTGAAGGAGTAGGTTTAGATTAGATATTAGGAAGAAGCTCTTTCCTGTGAGGGTGGTGAGGCACTGGAACAGGCTGCCCACAGAAACTGTGGCTGCTCCATCCCTGGAAGTGTTCATGGCCAGGTTGGAAGGGGCTTGGAGCAACCTGGTCTAATGAAAGGTGTTTCCTGCTCATGAGACAGGCAAAGAAATAAATGCTTAAAAAGTTAAGATACTGAAGTAGGAAATATCTGTAGATTAGTGATTAATAAATTATTTGTTTGCTTTTGGGAATCATCAAGATTTTGGCCAACTGTGCCTAAAATCTATGAAAAACATGGTGTAAAATGACTGAGAGTGAGAGAAGAAAGCAAAAAGCTATTCTATATGTTTCTTTTTGATCTGCTTGTCAATTTTTTAATTATTTTAGCACTGATCTCTGATTATGAATAAATGTAGCTAATCATGACTAGATTATTTAAGACTTCACTTTATCAATACAATTCATTTGGTAGTAATTAGGGCACAACTTGGGTGTTAAACTCTTCCTGAAATAAGAGATAATGGGGGAAAAAGCTCAAAGAAATTAATGACAACATTGCTTGAACAACAGCGTATTTATTTTATTTCTCTTTTACCTGACTGATTAAATGATCCATCCCTATCTCTGCAGTCAGAAAATTCAGCATTGTTGAGTGAATGTGTTCATAACCACGAAGGAAATAATAATTAGCAGAAAGGAATGGGAGTTTATTTTAAGGTACAGTGTTCAGAGCAGTAGCACCACTCTTGTCAGAGATGAACTGATGTTATTATTACTTTGCAGTGCTTTTCATTCACCTGTTTACAGGCCAGTTTTCCACATTTCAGGTCATTATTTGTCTCACTTTGTCATTACAATATTTAGAAATTCCATGAAGGGTAAAATAATTTTTCATCCCTAGAATAAAAGTTGACAAAAGTTGCAGTGTATTGTATGGCTCATTGGCAGCATAGGACAAAAATGGGCATTTTGCAGTTTTTAGCATTTTGCTTCAGTACTGAGATGTCCTTTTTCTGTAAAGTATAAAGGAGGAGTTACTTAAAATCTTGTCTGCAGATAGAATTTCTCACAGCACTGATCTGACCTGTCTGCCTTCCCTTAAAGAACGTATTTTTCTTTTGTTGTTCTTTTCACTAGTGCTGATAGTGTAGCTCCTGGGATCCAGAGGGATTCACGTGACTAAATATCTTTGGGGTTTATTTTGGGAGTTTTTGCGGTGGGATTTTGTTTGTTTGTTTGTCTGCATTTTTTTTTGGGGGGGTGGTAATGTTTGGGTTTTGTTTGGGGGATTTTTGGACTGTAGTAATTCTTTGCACTTTTAATGTAGGAAAAATGCTGAAGGGGGCGTATCACCAGCCAGAAGTTTATAGAATATAAACTGTTAATCCAAGACCATTCACAGACATTTTCACCTGCTGTTCTCACACTCAGTTCACATAGGATCAGATGCTGGGGTTGGTTTAGTGAACTGCTGCAGGATCTGGAAGAACACAGGCAGCATCTCTGCACCTGGCATGAGGGTACAGTCATTGGTCTGTAGGAATACTTTGTGACTCAGTTCAGCCTTGTAGAACAAGATGATGGAGAAGAAATCCAGACCTTTTAGAGCAACTGAATCACTGGGAAGTTTGTAGCAACAATTTTTGTTCTAGGAAGTGTTGGTAAGTCATAGAACCATAGAATGGGTTGTGTTGGAAAGGATCTTTAGTGATTTGTCATGGCCTGATAGTGCTTTTCTCTCCCTTCAAGTCTGTTTTAAAGCTTGTCAGTGAGCCTTGATACCTCATGAGCAAAGATCTCATACCTATGTGAGAAATATGCATTCCATCTGACACAAACAGGTCTGGTGTTGTGCTGATCATCCAATTACCAAAAAAACACAGATTCTGGTTGTGACCCCAGACACAGAGCCTGGTATTGATAGACTTGTTCTGTCTGTTCCTGCAAGGATAGGAGAAAAAATGACCCTTGCTGCACATTTCCTGATCAGCCAATTCCCAAGGTGCTGAAGTCGCTCTTGATCACCCTTGGATTGCATGTTGTGACTTCATCACCCCCAACAAGGAGGAGTAATAACGAATAACAGCCCGAGGGCTCTACCAGGCTGGGATGTTTCCTGCTCATGACCTTAACTTGGGCCCCAGGGAGGGAAGAGGCTTCCCTAAGAGAAGGGTCTGTCCAGCATTTTGGACTTTCTGTTGCCTTCAGAAGGGAGTCACATACAGCTATAGATAGGAATGAAAAGAGGAACCAATTTTTATGTGATTACTTTAGCTTTGCTTCTGGGTGTTTCCTGCTAAGCTCAGTAAAGGAAGAATGTCTGCAAAAGGAGTTGGAGTAGTTGCAGGTTGGTTTAATTAAAAACCTGGAATACTTGGCCACTATCAGCAAGATTCAGTCTGAACCAAGTGCACAGTTAACAAAAGTCAGTGTGATCATGACAGTTCTTACATTAAAAAAATCAAGTGAAATTATATAGAACACTGTCAAATAATTGTTTACGGTAATATCTGACCTACACAGATGGTCCATAATGGTGACCTCCCTACAGAAAGGAGTTAATACAGCCTAACACCTAATCCTAGTCTATGATTACATTGTGTGCTGGAGAGTGTGAGGCAGTGTGCGCAGGATAGGAGGCAGGTGCTCAGGGGCTGGCTGCTGTCATGCCCCTTCCCAAGCCCGTGCAGGAGGGTGGTTATCTGCCTTCCTGTCCCTCCATTCCGGAGTTCCCCGGGCCGTGCTGCGTCCCTCTCTTGGCTCTTCGGAATGCGCTCCGCGGGGCTCCTGCCTCCTCGCTGCTCTCCTCGGAGCTGGAACCCCCTGCGCCTATTTCTGTGCCTGCTGGAGGCCTTTCAGCAGGGTCACCTGGGCAGGAGACCTTCTCCCCTCGGCACTGCTGCCCGTGGGCAAGCTTCAGGCTCTCGTTGAAGAATGCAGAGCCCATGCACTCGGCCGCTGCCTTGTCGCAGGCACAGAGGAGCTTCTCACACGTGCTCCAGCCAATGCCTGAAAGAGAAGTTTCACAATTAATGTTTGAAAGCTGTTCAACTCACTTCATGTATAATTTGCCACAGGTAGATGAGCTTTTGAAAATAAAATTTTCAAATCTGCCATGAGTTTTAGTCTCCAAAGTCACCATTAATTATCTAAACAAAAGCCTGACATCAAGGTGCCGGACAGTTGAAGGTTCTACTGGTTTTAGTAAAATTTGTGAATGTAAATACACAAATAGCTGACTTCTGTCTGCAATTATGTCAGAATGTCGTTTTCTCAGCCTGACCTGGTCACATACACAGCAGTGTAATAACCTTTGTCTCAACTAGGAAAACAGTTCAAGTTTATAGTAAACATTGCTAATTTTTTGTAAGTTAAATATTTCTGTCTCCATACTCAGCTCTAGCAGCTCTGTCATGGTGTCATTCAGTCTGCCATGTTGATACACTGTCATCAGGACATGAGAATTTCCTCTCACACAAACTTACATTTTGGTGTGTGATCAAAACATACAACTTCAGATCTCAAATTTCTTTCTGCTTGACATCCAAGTTTCTTAACTTGCTCCATACAGCAGTGATGAGAGAAGCAGCATCTAAAATAAACAGTAGAAGCAAATGGAAAATACTTACTCTTCCTGAATCCCAGAATGTTCATAGTTATTCGTCTTTCTTTATTTTCAATGCCTGTTTAAAAAAATTTTAGTTTTCATACCCTGGATTTCTTTTTTCTACAAAGAAAAAAAAACAACCCATGCTATTCCTACTTTCCTCCTATACTTCTTCCTACTTCCCTCTTCCTAATTCCTTTTGTGTCATGAGTTTAACAGGGTGTGTTTTAATTACAAGACGTGCAATTACAATTGTAACCAAGACCTAATCTGCCATAAGAAGTGTCTTTCAGAGTTCAACTCTTGGCTGGAAATCTGAAAACTTCATCATGATACCCAGATCATGTCATCATCTAATCCAGGTTTTCCTGCGTGGGCTGTTTTGTTTTTGTGTGAGTTCTGGGAAAAGGTGTGTGCACTGCTTAGAGCTGATGTGCTCCAACTGTTAGGAACTTCCAGAGAGGAAGAGATTTTTGGCTGTAAATACAACGCTCCCAGAGCCATTATTTGTGGGATTGCCCCTCATTGTCAGCCATGCTGGCTCTTGGCTGCAGCTCCAACAGAACTTTGCTCCAGCTCTGCTCCCTTCTGAAGGACAGTGATGACTGAGTGGATATTAATTATTCTCTTCATAAGTCACTTTCCAAGGCACCTCTTAGCCGAGTTTCAAGCCTGTGACCCTTATCCCCATCCGTTTGATGTACTCCTCCTTCTGCTCTGCTTACCTCCCATTGTTCTCCTTTCATATTTTGAGTTAGTAAATCCTCTCCAAAACATTCACACAACAATAGAATGTGGTTTAGTCCCATTACAGTATTTTGTGGTTTATTTATTTAAGGGGATTTTTTTTCCCTAAAACATGACCTGATTACTGCTACATCTCTATACCATGCCCAAAAAGAAATGTACTGATCTTTCTTGGTCCATGGGCACCCCAAAAACATCTACAGTTAATGGCACATACAGAGGTGCCCACACCTGTCCAGTGCATCGGTGGGATCCCCTCTTCCCTCTTGGCCACAATAGCAGCCATAAGACTCAAATTCCTCTGGGCATCTCTCAGTTAAACAGAACAGCATTTCTCCAAGCTGGGGCAGCTCCCTCTTCACTCTTCCACGTCCTCCCTCTTGCAGAAAGGTCAGTCGCTCGCAAACTACAAAGCAAAGTTGTTATTTGACACATCATATCATGTTTTCATTGGTTGAGGGCTGTCTTGTGAAGATAGAAGTGTTTCCAGAGCTATCAGAAACTTTGAAGGACAACATGTTACCATCTCTAAATTATTGCTTCAGTCCATGAGTTATGGCTTTTGGAGTACTGCTATATTATATGCTGTAATTTTGTTGACTGAGCAAGACAGCAAGGCAATATTTAAAGGGCAGAGAGATCCCTATGAAGATAGAATGTACAAGTCAAATTGGATTGCAATGAGGATACTTATCAGTCCTTTGTAATCTTTCATAAGTAAATTTTTCTTTTGGAATATTCAAATTCAGCTGAGTATTCAAGTGGTTTCCTCTTGTTCTTCCACAGTGATAGGTGGTCAATGACCATGTTTTGCTGAAGAGAACCTTTTTTTTTTTTTCCCTCATTTGAAATATAGTCCAATTTGAGCTGTGATGCCCCTAGACCAAATGTAGGAGTAATCCGGTGTAATGGCTATTGTGCTGCTGTTTTGGCATCACTAAATCCCAATCCTAATGTCTCTATAGCTCCCTCTACTCAGGAATAACTGATATTGTGGGAATTATTAATATGATTTCAAAGAACACAGAGTTCCATGTCAGGAGAAAGATATCAAAGGGGCCTCTTCTGAGAGTTTGCTGGGGAAAGGATGAAAGGTGCTGATGGTTGGATTGCAGGAGAAGGAGGGAGGACTTCTGTTCCATCTGCATCCTCCTTTCTCCCATGTGCAATCCCATCTTCCCCTCTGCAGCTCTAGATTGTTTCCCTGCTCTGTCAGGGCCAATCCTGGGTTACTGTCTCCAACAGGAAATTCTGCCTATGTGCCTTCTTGGGTCTTGACTACTTCATGTTAATTCACAGAATAAACACAGGTTCAGGAATCGATATGTGCTCTCTAAACTACAGTATTCTAAAATCAAATTTCCCATTTTTATGAAAGATGGGGTTGATTCTTCTGCTCTTTTCCAATTCCAGGGCTGCTTCTCTCCATTGGGAAGCCTAAAAGGATGGATGGGACAGTGCTTAAGTGTGGATTTAGAGCCATGACAAGTCTGAAATGTCTTAGGGTCTCTGGGATCTCTGAGTAGGAAATGGAACATAGAAATGGTGAGAAAAAGTCTGACTAGCAAGACTGTGGCAAAAGGTCAGAATGAAGAGCAGGAAAATTCCTATTGCTGCTGCTGCTGCTTATAAACCAAAGTAACTTAAAGATGTGATTAAATCTCTTCCAACAAAAAAAAAAAAACAGAAACATTCCCTGAGCTCATTTTAGATATTGCACCATATGAAAAATGTACTTTCAAGCTAATAATAAGTAGTTTTTATTAAGTGTGACTGACAGCATATTGGCAGAAGAGGTTAAAGGGATGGAAGCTTTTTTCAGAAATCTCCACCTCTAAATTCTTCTAAATAGCAATACATGTGTGCTTATCTAACTGGTTTAAAATAACTATAATCTTTGTATGTAGTACATACCTGCTTTTAATATAGAGGTTTCTGAATATTTCATCAGATGTAATGGGGGAAAAGCCCTTTATTTACCTTTTCCTGCAGCTTCTCTCTCAGGCAGTCTCGGGTCCAGAGCTATTCCAGAGGAAGCTGTGCTCAGGCCACCCCTTGCAGGGCTTGTCTCTGGAGAAGACAAATGCATAGATTAGACAAATGAAGGTAGAATAAACTCTTCTTTAAAGAATGTGTCCAAGAGTTCATATTCTAAACTATTATCAACTGCAGTCCTCTAAAATTTGTTAATTCTTAGTGGGAGGCTGTTTGTTAATGGTTAGTTAAGATTTCCTGGTCAGGTGGCAGGGAGCTGCCCTTTCCAGGGCAGTCAGTGTTATACATCCTGTATTGTTTGCAACCTCCAGACTTAGGGACAAAATAGGGTCACTCTACATATCCGTGAAAAATGCTGACTCCTGAGATAGCTGAACAGGAATAGGGTAGTGCTCTAAATTAGAAAAGTTGTAATTCATTTTTCACTTGCCTTTTCCCTTTGTCCTTGCAGGTGTTCTTGCAGGAATCTTGTTGGTGGGGGCAATTTTGACTTGCATTGAGTTACTGTCTCCTGGGAATGAGGCTGGGGAGGTGGTTATCTCTTCCCCTGGGACCAAAGCTTCCATAAATCCATCTTCTTCTGAATAAGCAGAAAAAATAAAGCAGAAGAAGAAGTAAAAAAATAAACAGCCAGATTTTAATTTTAGATAGCTGTTGAGAGTAATATCCTCAGGCAGAATGGGTGTGAATTGATGGTCACAGGGGTGGAGTATCTGAGAGCAAAACTGGAAAAGCAGAGTATTCACACTGGTCATTTATTCACATCTCTTGCCTTTCAGAAGAAAGGCCTGTGATTAACTATGATCAATTTAACTGCTGATTTTTTTTTATTTTTTTTTTTTTAATTCTCTATGTACTGAGACAAAGAGCTTTGTCGGGTGCTGAAAATCATGTTTGCTGCTTAGTCAGCTGTACTGAGAGACAAAGTGCAGGTGAGATGCCATGAGATGCCATTTGCTGAGTAAATTGTTTTAAAAGTGTCTGTTCAACTGAAGTCTCTAAAACTGAGAGTAACATCACTGAAAGAAGGAAATTATTTGACTGATGCAGAGCTGGGTGACTGAAGGGTTTACTGGGTTGTAACCACAAGAAACTACTGGGGGGGAAAGAGGTTGATAAATAATTGTTTTCAGGAGATTCTTTAACCTAAAAAATTAATTGGTATTTGTTTTTAGATTATCTGACACTCTGTTGTTGATCAGGAATGTTTTGTTGAATTTGGAGGTACTTAAAATATTTTTCTTACTTTTTACACCTTTTTTTAATATAAATTCATTTGTAAATGAAAACACTATCATAAAATTATTTCTTTTTCTTTTTCTAGACATCGATGTGAACAATGTGTCATTTCACAAAATAAATAATTTGAAAATACTGATGGGCAAGTATTTTCATATTTTAACAGCTTTCTTTTTGAATTCTTTGGCTGAATTTATTAATTGGACTAAACTCAAATTCATTCAGCTTGTCTTTCTGATGTTCTGGTTTTAGTGTGTGGGAAATAACCTGTTACAGGATAAGAGAATAGATAAAAGAAATAAAAGTACTGCTAAGAACACAGCAAAGCCCATGAAAGGTGGCAGAAAGCGATCAATAGTCACACACTGGTTTTGATGGCCCAACAAGGTGCACATTTTATGCCACTTTGGCAGTGGAATGTTGAAATGAAAGTGATTCCTGCTGGATGTAAAAAATAAAACCAAGGTTTGGGAAATTCTACACTAAACTAAGAATAGATATCACAAACAATTTCCTGGGAGCCATGCCGACCTGCAACACGATACAGAGATTTTCTGATCCGTTTAAGTAAATGTATGGGAGCATTTAGTGATTTTGACCAGTGCTTAGTACAGCAATGCTGAATTCATTGGGGTGGGAGACAGGGATATTGTTCAGACAGTGTAATCAGAGTCAAAAAATGACTGCTTTCTGCTCTCCATATGCAGTTTTCTCTGACAAATTTCTGGTGGATTTCAGCCCACACAGATAATCCTTTCTATACAAAAGGGGGCACAGGAAACTTCCAGATCTACCTGGGTGCCCCATTTTCAGCTGTACCTACTGGTGAGGCTGTGCTCAAAGCACAGACACTGCAAAAGCTGGAACAGGTTTTAGACTGGGAGGGAGCTCCATGGAATTATCTACAATAAAGGAGCAGGCAAAATCAAAATGAACCCTTCTGGCAGCAGATGCTGTGAATGCAATTTACAGAAACAACCATTATATCATAAGACCTTATGTGAAGAGGCTTTCAGAAATACTTGGATGAGGAGTGCAAATGAGTGACTGGAGGCAAGGAACAGCTAATGCTTCTCAGACAGGGCTTATTGTTTGTGTATCTGATATCTGACCCTGATCTAAATTTGATTCTCCAACAGCCCTGTTACTGCCATGCCCAGAGTTTTAACTGATGCTTTTAGATGACGAATTGCTGTGTCAGTCAAAGAAAGAGGAAAACTGAGGGTGACTGACCTTGTATTGAGAGGATGGGAGGAGCAGGAGCTGTGCCTCTGTGGTCCCTTGAGGTAACTGTACAAAAAATAGAGGCATCATGGGTAGTGACCTGCCATCTGAACTTCTGCCATGCATTTCTGAAATTACTTTTACTTAAAGCATTAAAAAGCTTAACCAAATAGCCTGAATTTATAAAGATGGTAATTAGGAGAAGTGAAGTGTTTTGCTGAAGGATGTGCAAGTCGGCAGAAGAAATATTATCCAGAAATTCTGTGCTGAAGATTTTTGACTGTGACACCACAGAGCTTCATAAATGAAAACCCATCTTCACCTGGAGTCAAGAGTGCTAAATTTGTCAACAAAAGTTTAATGACTCTTACCTCTGGTTTTGGAAGATGGCAAGACTGTGTCACGGGGCTCAAAAGAAACCACTGTTGAAAACAGAAAATATAAACTCGGGAAGCACATTGTCAGCACAGTTATGAACAGTCAGATTGCTGAGAAGAGCTTTTTCTGAAAACAGGAAGATCCAGATGTATCATGGACATAGATCAATGTCCATATCAATATCAATATCAATAGACATTTGCCTATTTTTCTCACTGTTTATAGACAGAGTGATACTGATAAATTAATCTCATTGTATGAAAATAATGTACCTAGCATTAACACAGGATTCTATGATTCTATGAAAAAAGCAGCATAAATATGATTGAGTTGGGAAATTCTATATTACTTCCATTTTACAGACAAATAAACAGGATTAGGTCTGGCATCCCAGTGTTTGTGCACAGAAGGATGCTGCATTCCTTGTGAATACATTGTGTTTGCCTGCACTGAAAATCAGGTATGGATGGGCAGCCTTAAGTCTGAATAGCTCCCTAACCTCTAACTTATTTCTTTACCTGATAAAATGATTTTCTTTTGTCAGCTGTCTTTTGATAAACTATAAATGTAGCTATCAAATTATCTAAAAAATCATCTCCACATTTTTTTCTGTGCCAGGATGTTGTGATGTGAAGAATCATTTGCCTTTCAATGAGTTTCTCAGTGATACTTAGCTTTGGTTTAATGCAGCTTCCACAGTTGTCAGTGTTGAAGCTTCTTTAGGCTTAAACAGGGAGACAACTGGTTAAATTGTAAGTGGTTCTCCAAATGTTTCCTTCAAAGACTGATTAGAAATGTTATCTGTGTTGTTTTCAACTTTTAAAAATTTCTAATACAGGTTTTTATTCCTTGGTCATACTTGGGGCCTTATGCTGGACTGTGCCTCATTAGGAAGCAGGAGTAGTTGTTTTTTCAGGAAGTAAAAGATTGCTACAGAAGTGCAAATACAGGGGCTCTCTCTCCTTCAGGAGTTCTGTTTTCTATTATGAAGTCTCCCAGAAAGAGATAGAAAAACATGAACCAACACTGGACCTGCTGCTAGGCAAGAATGAAAAATATGGTAAAAAACCAACTATGATAATACAGGAGATATATGAAGGAACAGCCAGCACTTACATTCAGCACAAAGCCCTTTCAGATGCCTACATTTGTGCATATGCTGCTATTAAAATAAACAAACAAACAAACAAACCCAAATAAATAAATAAACCCACAAACCTTTACATATCACAAACATTGTTTTTTAAAAAGAAAAAAAAAATCCATGTGGTTTTCATTATTCCAGATTAACTTAGGGCAATGGCACACACGGAGTAGCACATTAAATCTTGAAATCAGGTTCTTAAGTTCTCAAAAAAATCCAACTTTCCATCTCTCCCCATGCAAGCTGGTCTAGTGGAAAGTATCCCCACCCATAGCAGGGGATTGGAATGAGATGATCTTTAAGGCCCTTTCCAATACAAACCACGCTGTGATTTTCTGGGTTAAGCAGTGGCCTGGTTGCACATATCCAGTGAAGGTTGTTTGTGTGCTTGGCAGATATGGGGGCTGTGAACAGCGAAACATGGAATCATTAAAATAGGAAGAGACCTTCAGATCACCCAATCCAATTGTCAGCCCAGCACTGCCCTTTTAACCCTTAAACCCCTAAACCACATCACTCACAGCCACATCCAGACCTCTTAAACACCTCCAGGGGTGCTGACTCCACCATCTCCCTGGGCAGCCTATTCCAATGTCTTAGCACTTGAACAGTGAAAAAAATTTTTTCTATCTATTCTGAACCTCCCCTGTCTCAATTTAAGGCCATCTCCTCTGATTGTTTCCCTGCAGGCACAGTAGAAGAGCCCGAGCCCCACCTCACTCCACCCTCCTGTCAGGTGGTTGTAGAGAGCAGTGAGGTCCCCACTGAGCCTCCACTTCTTGACACTAAACAAACCCATCTGCCTCAGCCATTCCTCTCGAGACATGTTGTCTAGTGCTCTCCTGAGCCTTGTCACCCTTCTGTGGACACGCTCCAGCAGCTCAGTGTCCTCTGTAAAGTGAGGGGCGCAGAACTGAGCACAGCACTCGAGCTGCAGCCTCACGATGCTGAGGGGTGATTGCTGCCCTGGTGCTGCTGGTCACGCTGTTGTTGACACGGCCAAGATGCCATTGCCCTTCTGGGCCACCTGGGCACACCCTGGCTCCTTTTGAGGCAACTGTGGACCAGCATCCCCAGTCCATTTTCCAAACAGCTCTGATGCCACTCCCCCTTAACAGCAGTGTGGCTTTGCTCGTGATGGAGCCACAAAACAAGTGGGCAGCAGCTAAACTGGGCAGTAGTCCAAGACTGCTCTCCCTCTCTACTTCATATCTTGCCCCTCTCTTACAAGAGCCCCTCCCAGAGCTGCCAAGGGCTTTGGGTGCTGCTGTCCCTGGCCCCTTGTGTTGCAGGCAAGAAGAGAATGGATTCTCACACTGCAGCAGTGAGGTTTTGCAAGTACCCACTCCTCATAAAACAACCCTTGACTGTAGCAAAAAAAAAACAACCCCCCCCAAAAAAAAAAACAAAAACAAAAACAAAAAAACCCAAACTACTGTCATGAGAACCACTTGTCCTGTGGCTTAGAGACTCACCAAGGAGGCTCCAGAGTGAGGAGATTTCAGCCTGGATCTCTTCATGGCAAGTAAATAAACCACCAAACTGGTGGCTGGTTGGCACAAACCCTGCTCAGAATTTCCTCATGCCTGCTTGACCTTAATTAATTCAATATCTTTTAAAGACAAGAAATATGCAATTGTCTGTGGGTCCAGAGGTTGGCACCCACAGAGGGCATCCTTGCCAAGCAGCTCATCTACTCCAACCTGTGTTCCCAGGGAAAAAAGGCTGTTTGGATGAAAACAGGTTTTGTTGCAGTCTTCATTCTCAGCCCTTGGGAAACTTACTGCAAACACTGACTGGTTAAACATATTAGATACACAAATTGAAAAATTGCACCTTCCCATTCAATCTTGAATCCATCACCAAAATGTTACATCTACTTTTACATCAGTCTTTTAGAAGGGCAGAAAGAAAGCAAACATGTTGTATTCTCTCAGCTTTTGGAAGCTGAAAGCAGAGCTTTGTTCTCTTTAAGTTGCAAACCTTCTTCCATAGATGCAGTCACAGCCTGTGTTTCATCAGTCCCTTGATGAAGCAACTCTGAAAAAAAAAAAAATTTACTCCAGAAACTCATGGCTTAGGGTGCTCCTTAGACTGTATCATGGCATAATACAATCAGAGTTATCAGAAGAGAACTTATTTCTAAATATTATTATAATTACAGTAGCAGTATTTAAATATTGTTTTAGTATTTATACCTTGCTGGTACTAAATTCTATTGAAATATAATCAGGCACCTAAAATTAGCAGAGGCCTCCAGTGAACTAAAATTGAATCTGTCTTTATCATCAGTGATAAAACCAGTATGATTTTCCTGTTAGCAGCAAACATTATTTTTAGTGTGTTGGATGTACTACACTGTGTATTAGGGCCATCTGATCCCAGTGAAAGATTACTCTCTTAAAAAAAGACAACTACCTGGCTTTGATGCAAACCTTCCTGGGGCATTTTCTTCTCCCTTGATGCCTTCAGGAGGATGTGCACACATGCAGGGTGTGATTCAGGTGTGTGTGTGTGTGTCTGTCCTTAGCACTGGAGGCTGTGACTGTGAGCCAAAGTATTAGAAAAGCTAACACTGTTTTTTCACATCTCCCTCAGCTTGGGAGCCCAGAGGTCCTGCCCCTGCCATGCTCTGATTGCAATCCATATGAAAGAAGTTTTCAGTCTAGGCCTGCTCCCATGGGGCTGGCATTTGGTCTTGCAAGGCTGTAATTTCAGCTACAAAGCATGGATCAGTGTGTGACCATAATAAATGGATAAACATCCCCTTCATCCTTAGCAGGGATTTGGTCCTTCCAGAATAGAAACCAGGCAACTGAACACAGTAAGCCTGTTCTTGCTTTTCCAGTCAGTTTTTGGATGGTTTAAGGGAGGATTTGGGTTAGCAATATTTTCAGCATTTCCTGCTAGTGACCTGATCACAAGTATCACTCATTCATTCCAGGTGCCAGAAGCTTCCTGAAGAAAATACTTTCTTCATATCTGACTGGAATTTCCCTGTTGTAGTTTTTTTCCTTGCCTCTTGTCCTGTCCCAGTGCACCTCCAGGAAGAGTCTGGCTCCATCTTCTCTCCACACCCCACTCTGTACTTAGAACAGCAAAATTATCTCCCCCAAGCCTTCTCCTCTTTCCTCATGGGCTCCAGCCCCCTTCCCCATCTCAGAAGCCTCTCCTGGCCCTGCTTCAGGACAGCAATCAGTCTGCCACCACCTTCTCTCCTAGTATTCACCCAAGCAGCAGTAAATGGACAGGACATGTGAAACAGACACCAGATTTATGGCAGGAAAGCACACAGCTCCTGCTTCATTCTCATTTGGTCACATTTGAAGCCAGAAAAAAATCTGGCAGGAGGGGGCAATCAATCAGATCCCTATTATTACCTGTAACTGGAGATGGGCAGGAGGAGACATCCAGCCCATTCAAGGAGGAGTTAATCTGTGCATTCAGAAAGCATTCAATGGCATCTTTGTCACAGGTGCAGAGGAACTGTTCACAGGGATCCACAGACTCTGAAAATCAAACAAAAATCCAAACATGGCTCTACTGAAAAATCTTTACCACTTTCTGCTTTTTCCTCCCTGTAAGGTTTGTGTCCATATTTTGTTAGGGCAAACCTATTTATACTGCGCTTCTGCATGCAAAAGATGCTCAAATTTCATAGTCCAACTTTTGTTTTACACACCAGTTGATGCAGCCTGGTGTGTCTGTCAATAAATTATTGCCTCTTTGCTGGTGTCTGAAGAGTATTGAGGACCACAGCAGCAATGCACTAGTTTTTCCACAGAAAACGTGACCCAGCTGATACAGCACTGAACATTTCAGAGACACCATTAAAATATTCCTCCTGACTCCAAGAAGTTACAGTCCACAATGCAAGATCTTCATGTGAGGAGTGACTTGCTCCTTTTAAAGAATCAGAGAGCCTTAGAACAGCTTGAAATCAAAAGCATGTAAATCTCATGTCATTTCAAATCCATGGTCAGGGACACCTTCCACTAGACCAGGTTGCTCAAAGCCCCGTCCAACCTGGCCTGGAACACTTCCAGGGATGAGGCATCTACAACTTCTCTGGGCAACCTGTGCCAGTGTCTCGTTGCCCTCAAAGTTAAGAATTTCTTCCTAACATAAAGGATATGAAACGACTTCCCAGGAAATACTATTTTCCCTCTTAAGAATCTCCTACATTTCAGAGTTTTAAAAAAATTTAATTTTAATAGCTGTCACACTTCTATTTCATATTTGTGATGCGGACTAAATAGAAAGAGCTTAAAAACATTATTAATATTTAAATGCACTTGGACCCTTTAGAGATTTGCCTAAAATTGTTTTAATTTGAAAAAATAAATGCAAATTGGATCAGATTGTTGCTTAAATAGGATGGAAGGGCATTAGTTTAGGGACTCTGCTCCTCTTAGCTGGTATCTTCAAACCATTTTCTAACCTATAGTCTTTTCTGAGAGCTAATACTTGGTTAAAATTATATTATATGTTATTAGGCAATAAGAACACCACTGCACTCTTGTCAGGCCTGTACCAGCATTGCATGCATTGGTTTCTGCTGTCACACATGATCTCTGCCCTCAGTGGTGATAGTGCTGTAGCTGAGGAGTGTGTGTGACTCTCTGAACAAAGAATTTGATCCCTCAACATGCAGAAAAATCAGGCCTTGATGCCTCAAGAGAAGACTGTTTTTCAGGTCTGTCCTCAGCATCTGCTGCATTTCTGATGTGTGGAGACATCTCAAGCAATGCTTAGTGGTTCTGCAAAGTAAGGAACACCCCAGGAAGAGGCTGGCTGTTGGAGGGGCTCTGGAAAGTGGAGGTGGTTTCTGCTTTATTTATCTATGACTTTTGGTAGGTAGACCAGAACAAACTGCTGGTTGCAGTGAGGCTCCAGTGTTAAGCTCTTTTGACAGGTCAATCTCACCACAGGTCAGGTTTTTTGTAGAGCAGCTGACATCTGCAGAAATCTTTGATGGGTCCCACATGCATTCCATCTCCAGTGCTTCCTCGTAGCATTTGCGGTGCTGAAAGCAGCATCTTAAAAAGGAAACAACAGAGAGGTGAAACAATTCAGTGTCAGTTCAAGGTCAGACTGCAGTGAAGTCATGTGGCTCTTAGCAAAGCATCAAAAGATGCCAGAAGAGAAAAGGATGTGATCCCCAGACAAAAGAAGGGCCAAGAGGTGCCTTTCCCTGAGTGAGAGTGGCAGGCTGGCCATAGCTGCATGCAAAACAAGTGGCAGGAGCAGGTCTGCCTGCAGTGGGTGACCAAACATTTCCATCCTGCTGTGGTACCCGGGTGCTTGCAAGGATTTTGCAGGCACTTTAAATAAAAAATCCACTACCAGTGCACAAATACTTCCCCTCAGCAGTTTCAGCTCACTGACAAGCAAAGCCCCACAAGTCAGCTCTAGAGGTCTTGTCCCAAACTTTCTCACTGCAGGTTTGGAGAACTATCCTGAACCTGACACTCATGGAGGGTTAATGGCTCTGCAGAGTAAATTCCTGTGTCTCATTGGGACTATGTAAATGCACACAGTTTTGTCCTATATTTAATCACAATTGAAATGCACCATTTAGCCATGGGAAAGGGCCACAAAATATTTTTCTCACACTGAAGTAAAACAGTTTTCTCCTGCCACTATACAACGCAGGAAGAAACCTTGTATTTCCCTGCACCCCTGCTGTCCTGCCAACCTCAAATTGCCTACAGGGCCATTTAAGCTTTGAATATAAATAAAAAGTCAACGAAACCAAAAAACACTTCTTCAATCATCTCTTCAGCTCTTTGTACAGAAAAATAATCTACACAACATCTCTGTGCATTGACATCAGCTGTAAATAAAACACCAGTAAAACAGTCACCATTTGCCCTTAGTGAAATTGTTACATAGATTAAAGGTTCTTGCTTTTAAATTCAGCTTGAGATACCCTCATTTCAGAGAAATAGACTCAAAACACAGCTCTGCTATTGAGTTGAATTTGGCCTAGACAATGCTGAAGGCAAGGACAACACAGACATCCAAACCCAGCATCTGCTGCCAGGAAGGCTGACATCTGCCCCTTGCCAGGCTCCCTTCTAGGGAGCCCTTCTAGGCTACACCTGCACTTTTTCACCTCCTATATTTAGAAATAATTTCATATTAAATCACTGACTGTACTAATAGATAATGATAAATATATTTAATTTGTCTTCACAATCAGAGAAGGAGTCCAAGGAATTTATTTTTAAAAAGTGAGGGCAAATAGCATTTAGCAGAAAGGCCTGATGGCTCCTCTGTACCACAAATTCTACTGTGCCTTTTTCCAGAGATGAGGCTGAAATCTGTGAGCTCCATCAGGAACAGGGTTTTGAACACCTAAGTGGTGATGTCTCGACACTCTCCTGACTCTACCTGAGGTCTAGTGAGGTGTTAGCATCTAAAAGCTCCTCTAACTGCATAAGAATTCTAACACAAACTCTCCGCACTTGTTTATTTAGAGATTCACAATTACATCAACATTTACTGCAAAAGTTTATCCAAAAATTTTGTTAGTTCCCTTCACAAGCAGGACATTGTAATACATGGATTGTTTTCTGGACCTGCTTCTCTTTCACAAGGTCTGTGAAGGTAAACTTGGCTCTGAATTTAGATATGATAATGAGTTACTCTGGGAAATGGGAAAAGGTTGGTTTTACAGGCACTTTCCAATGCCTTAAATACCTGCTGTGAGGCACTGAGCCCTTCTCTATGGAACAGAAATGGCAGAGACAAGCCCAAAGATTTGCAAAACTAATTTCTAAGAAATAAAATCCGTGAAAAAATTGCAGCACTGTGGGAATTGTCTCTGGGCAAGACATTGGTTTGGATGCTCCCTCGAACCAAGAGCATATCTCTGTCAGGGCAAGGCAATAATCAGGCTTTGTTTGCTCTGCACGGCAGTAGGAATTCTGTGCTGATAAGGAAACCTCACCCCAGGGCTGCAAAACAATTTGTAAATACAAACTGGCTGTGTGGGTCATTCTCAGGACAAACCTGCTGATGGATGTTTCTGCAGTCTCTGGGTTTGTGCTGCTCTGCATTAAAATGAAGCTGAGTGAAGCAAAAGCCCAGGTGCTGAGCTCTTGGGTATCAATCCATTGAACTGACTTGAGCTCCCATTTCAGGATGTCATCACAATTGTTCAGAAAACCTTTCACAAGAAGCTCCATGGCTTTTTTCCAGTAGCAGGGTTAGATCTCCATTTTCCCAGCCATCCCATGCTGCAGAGTGGATGGATTAATTTCCACCTATCTATAGGCTTAGCCCTTTCTGAGCCATTGCTGTCTTCACTCAGGGAATTAATACATTACTTTGTTGGAAAACCCATTTTCTTCACAGACATCTTGATTCTCTTTGAATTTCCTTTCACATCTCCTGCCTATATTACTGAACAACTATTTGATTTTCCTGGCCTGAGATTACATTTTCTCTCACTAGACCACTAGACTGTGGGTCTTACTTACCTCCAAATAAATCTATCTTTTTAATACTGTTTTAAAATAATTTATACAGGTGTTATGCTTTGGAAAAATAAGAGCATGAGGGCATTTGTTGCTAGTCAGGGCAGAAAAGGACATCTCATGGACATTACTTACTCATCAGCTTCATCCACGGGGAGCCCTTCCATCTCAAACCGGCAAGAGCAGCCATAGTCTTCAAAATCCCTGGGACAAAACCCAGAAACACACTTCATTTTGTTCACAAAGTTGAGAAGGGCAGGGAAGTTAGTGAAGATGGACTGTAACCAGGTGAAGTGAGAACCCAGGCAGTCTGGAAAGAGAACAGCCATAAAACCTCTGGTAAGTGGAGGTGGGCAGGTGTGGGTCACTCATGAGTGATGTTTGCATGAGCACGGAGCCCAGACCAGGCAGCGACATTGGGCAGTGCTTGACACTCCACAGTCTTACAGTGGTCTCTGGGGAGACCTGCATCTGCAAAAAATCCCTGTTTCATCTTAGTAAATATATAGAAATAAACCCCCCAGGATTTGTATTCAGTGCTCAAGTACAACTGGAACAGGTACATACCAAAAAATAATGCAACACTTTCCACATTTTGAAAGACTCCATTGAAGAGTGTGGCATTGTCTAAATGAAAAGAAAAAGAAATACAAGCCAGGCTTACTTTAAAAAAAATAAATACAATAACTGTCCCCAGACTTCCCCTGGTCTCCCTTCAGCTTTAAAACTATTTTGAGATGAGTTCCTAGTTATTTGCTCACACTTCCCTGGAGTACAATGATCCCCACTGCCATGCAATATTGCAGAAAGTAAAGCTTAAACCTTTCTTACTCAGAATTCTTTCAGGTGTGTTAAGCAGCTCTGGCAGGAATGCTGGCGGTTCCAGTTCTTGGCCACCTACCTCAGCAAATAAATTTGAGAGGAAGAAGATTTAAAAGTAAAAAACAAAACAAAACAAAACAAAACAAAAAACCCAAACCCAACAAAACAAACAAACAAAAAAAAAACCAAACCCAAAAAGTAGCAATNNNNAAAAAAAAAAAAAACAAAAAACAAACCCAAAAGATCACAATAAACCAGCAACATCTATTTCATTATGACACATTGCAGGTATTTTGAATATCTTCATACAGTTGCCAAAGGCATGAAGTGCTTGCGCAGCTCTACCCCCACCCTGGGAAGGCCAGGTTTGTACTGGTGTGGACTGGTGTGGACTGGTAACTCACACCCACTTCAGCTCAAACCCAGTCTCTGCTAAACAGGTATTGCTGCTAAGGATGAGCTAACCCTCATCTTCCTGTTTTCATCTGAACAGTAGCCCTTACTGGGACAAATCAGTAGAATTATATAAAATTGGTTTAGTGCCCACCTATGTCCCAAATACTCTGTAACCCTGTGCTATAATGTGAAGCAGGGTTATTTGAAATTATTTGGTTTTCTGAGTCCATCTTGGCTATTCCCTTATTGTCTTATTGTATGACTCCCTATAACTCTTTGCATTTTCAAAGTTCATTAAGTTCATTATCTGTTCTTTCTCTTGAAAGTACATTTGGAGTATTTTCAACACTTTCATTTTTTCTGTTGGCCAATTAGAGTAAAATCTTATCTTTTTTCTCTCCCTTCCCATTTTTTAACCTGTCCTTTTCCTCTGCATGATTTCAGAAGATGGTATATTACTTTGGATTTATTTAAGCTTAGCTTTTTTGAAAAATGTAGTAAGTAAAGGGTATTTACTTCTCAAGAATCTAAGTATTTTAAACCAAAAAAAGCCCACAATATTAAATTCATGGCATAACTTATGTCTCAGAATAACTGGCATTAGGAAAAAAGCTATACTTCTTCTCTATAAAAATTCTGGGAAAGAGATGATAGTCATCTTGCTCATCTGTTACATTTTCCTGTAATAAATATAAGTGTAGAAAGGTAAAGCAGAATGGTAGGGTTTTTAGATAGGAGTCTTAACTCTATGTTTTGAAAAGGATTAGAAAAAAATGGGATTTATTTATATTTTTAAGATCATATACAATGATAAGATATTATATATATATATATATATATATATATGATCATATATATGATCATATATAATGCTTTTTCAGGATGTCCACAACTTAATCCATCAAAAGCATCCTTCTCTGCAGCAGGACTAAGGAGAGCAAATTGCTTTCCACAACCAAAAGAAGTCTCCCAATATAGGCTTCTCTTTTCACAGAACTGGAACAAGTCAGTTGAAAGCTTCATGGCCATGAGGAATTCAGCTTGAGGCAAAATAATGGCATGCCTTGCAAAACACCAGCATTGGATGCTATATTTGTACACGTGCTTGCTAAAGAAAAACTAACCCTTCTTTTCTGGCTTAAAGCCTGTATTTCCTCTGCAATGGCAAACATCACCTGGGCCAGGTTCTGTCAAGTGCAACTGTAGCCAGGTTTGACACACTGCATGACACCACAGCTCAACCAAAGTGTTGATGAACAGCCATTAATCATTTGGTCCTTCCAGCAAAATGTTTGGAAAATGTGAAAATCACATTGAGTTGAAGTGCATCGGAAGCCATGTTCCATAAAAAAAACATATTCCAGGGGTACTGGAAGCTGTGATTGCTCCACTATCCTCCACTTGCAATTAGTCCTTCTGAGCAAACTGAACTGTGTGCAGCCAGTTAACACATATATGTTTGAAGTTCCCCTGCAGAGGAATGCCTTCTCAGCAGTTTGGTAAGTCATTGGCTCTTCTAATCCTCTCATTACAAAGAAATCTTTTCTAATTGTCACCAAGTCAAGATCAATGAACCAATGTTTGCTAACAAGATTGCTTACTTTTGCTTAACTCGGGGTTGAGAGGAACAAGGAGAAAATACTTTCTGGAGTAATTATTGTCTTTGCTTCTTTTGGTATCATGTATTTGGAACTACTGGTCCTATGTCATTCCCTGTCAAGGCAGTGAAAGATTTCATTACGGAAATCCATCCTTTAAATCTCAGAAGAACCTGAGGATGCCAATTTGTCTCACCTCTCTCTAAAACGTGATAAAAAATTCAGTATGTTTTGAGGAGACTTGTATGATACATCAGCTTTGAGCTTTCCCATTGTACACTACATCTATGGAATTTCTTTTGATGTTCAGTTACATATAAAATTGCTTCTGGACTTAATCTGTGATTTTCCTCCCTGACAACAGTTTTCTGAAATGTTGCCTTTAAAAAGCCCATCAAAAACGTCATTGCACCTCCAGTTGTCTTTTTCAGCCATGGCTCACAAAAAATATCCTAATACAGAGCATGGATGCACTCATTATAACCCTTGGGGAGAAAAACCCTCGACCATGCCAGAAAAAGTCAGGGTGCAGCAAACCCAAAAGATTTTATATATTCAAGGTCAATCACATTAATTCCTCTCAAATATGCTATTTCATGCACAGACATTTGCTTCAGTCTCAAAGCAGAGATCAGCAAAAGAAACCCCACAGAAATATACATTTCTAATGTTCCCCAAACCTAAACATGGTACCACTTTACATCTTCATGTTCTGATTGCATTTAGCTAGGGGGAATAAATCTAAACACTGTTACATAGCCTTTTAAGGTTTGGGGGATTTTTTTCTTCAAATGTTTTGTCAGAAAAGTGAATGAATATCCAGATATTTTTGAGTGTACTATCAAAAAAAAAAAAAAGAAAAAAAAATTATATATAAATAGTGCAGGTATTTTGGCATTGGCTATTGCTGCAGTGGGAAATGTGAATATTCTCTCAGGTTTCTCTCTATATAGTAGGAGTCTTAAGGTTCAACTTTATTATTTTAGCCTATATGTTTTATATTAGACCTGTTTCTTTTCTGAATTGCTATGCAAGTAACCTCTCAGAAGAGAAGCAATTGGTGAAGTTAATGAAGGTCAGTGCAGAATTTTTCTATGCTGGCGTACTGAGTTTTCTTTTCCCTTTAGAAATATCCCCATTTATTGATCAGAAATGGTGGTGCTCCTTTTGAGAGTCCTTCTTTTCACTTACATCATAACTCTTATTGACATCCCTACACAGTGCAGACTGCAGAAATTTGAGATGTTTGCCCATCCTTGACTCTGGGAAGTTCATTAACTAATGACAATAAAATCTAAAGAGTTAGCTATATGAAGAAAAAGCACAGTTCATACTAAAATTCCACAGAGGAGCATTAGCATGGTTTATATTTCAGAATGCACTGAATGGTGCAGGAGAATCAAGACAATGCAAATGTATTTAATGAGACTCTCTATATAACTTTGGAGTCTAATGACAAAATGCTAGTAAAAATAAGTTGCAATTTTTTGTCACATTTTTAACCCCACTACATGTTTTGTTGCTTTACTACAGGTCCTGAGAAAAATTTTTTAAAAGTACTTCATAAAGAAACAACTGCAAGTGCATTTGGGTGTTGAACACCAAAATTTGAGGAGAAAGAAGGTGTGTTTCTAAGGGATTGTTTCCAAATGTCCATATTTAAAATAGTATTTTGACAGAATGTCAAATAATCATAAAAATACATTGTCACTTACCACTGTGCACCACCATGGACATAGACACCAGCAGAATTACAATCATTTTTGTTTAATCCAAAGACAAGAAAAAGGTCACACAGCAGACTGGTGTGCCTGGTGAGTTAAATAAAATATTAGACAGAATGTTATCTCTTCAGTCTGGGAGTGGGAAGACACCATCTTGGGAAATCATTCCTCTGTATATTTTATATTTCTGCTTGATAAAATTCATTTTTTCCCCTCATTATAGTAAATGCACATATTATGGGAATGATGAGCCTTATATATGCTTATTTTACCAATGTTTTCTAAAATTCTGGCTAACAATATTTATTCTGGTATTGCTTTGAGTCAACAGACTCTTATGAAACTACCATGTAGCAATAAAATGCTGCACTTGCAGTTTCTTTTGCTTTGCAAAAAAATTTCACATCTTCCTTCACCTCACAGAATTTTCAAACCTTTTTTATGTTTAAATGAAGATATTGTGAAACACTGTGTAAATGAAGAATTATTCTGATATTACTTCCATGGCATCCAGTTTATCCGCAACCCATTATATTTGCTTCATATAATAAAAACTTGTATTCAAACATTTATTCTAATCTGTGCTGAGACTGATCTAATATATCATAAATGTTCCTAATGAAAAATATTATGTTGTTTGGAGAACTTCAAGAAATGTGTGCAAAAAATTCTTCTAAATGTGTTGTACTAGTATTCATTAAATGGAAGATGATAGATTGGGTTTTTACTAAAGTCACAAATTACTTTAAATTTAGAAAAATTTTCCAAGTAAGTGAGGCATAGAGCTTTATACAGCCAAATAAATGAATATATATTTTTTATATAAGTTTTCAAATGTGTATCTTCTGATTATAATCTACTTTTCTGAATTCAAATAGGGAATTCATTTCTATTAGAAAATCTGTTAATATTTCATCAGGAAGTGAGATTATAAATCTAACAGCTCTAAATACTTATAGTGTATTTTCCCAAATCTCTTGCCTCTATTTCTGTCTATTACTTCTAAGTCACAAATAACTTATTATGCCTGTTTTCTTCCTGCTTCCCTTATTATAGAGAACATCCAGAAAGACTTACCTTGAGGGATATTATCCCAAAGCAGCTGGATGGAAGAAAAACTAGTATCAGCAAAGCCAGTACTAAGTTATTTATACTCACTTGGATATAGACCTCACCCATGTGATCACTTCCTTTATCAAACCCACTTCAACATTTATTAATTAATTCTTCCATGAGATTCCTTAGAGTCATTATGCCCACAGTGTATCTGGTTATATGGCTCCAACCATGTAAAGGATCCATACTGAGAAGTCTGTTCTGCAGGTGCCTTCACCATATAATAACTTCCCCTAATACTCTTGGCTGTAATTAAATAACAGTCATCCCATTGTTATTAATCACTCACAAAATCTCCTAGGCATGTGAATATGGCTTTAATAGCTTAGCAAGAGGTAGTGTTCAGTGATGAAAGATGAGTGAGATTTTACACAGCTTTAAACACTGGCATTCCTCGGGGTTGGGAAGTCATCTTTAATCTATCCACAGTGGCTCTGATCCAAGGCTGAGTGAAATCCAGGCGAAGGTTGGTTCAGTGAGCTTTGGGAAGGCTGCTTTTCATGAGGAAGGTGTGCTGCCTGCCAGGGCCAGACACAGCTACCCTTCAAAGAGTCCATCCACAAAGACAAACTGCCCACTGTATTGTAGCATGGAGAAGTGAGAAGTCTGACAATTGGGAATTGTAAAAATACTTACATGAGAAAAAGGCCCTCTGACTCTGTGACCTACAAGGTTTTCAGGAAGGCCTTTGACACAGCCACCTGTAAGATGCTCATGGAGAAGCTGTTGATATCAGAACTGGATGTGCCTGGGCAGGTGGGTTGAAAACGGACTGGTGGGGCCCCAAGGGTGGTGGCCAGTGGCACAAAGTCTACCTGGAAGCCAGTGACTGGTGGTCACTGCATTGCAGCAGTGAGTGCTGGGCCCAGCCCTGCTTAGCAGCTCCATTAATGGTGTGGATGATGGGGCAGAATGGACCTTCAGCAGGCTGGCAGGTGACACTGAGATGAGGTGAGACACTGATTTCAAAGGGTGACTCTGCCATCCAGAAGGACTTCAACAGGAGCTCCATGAAGTCCAAGAAGAAGTGCCAAGTCCTGCACCTGGAGAGGTGCAGCCTCCACACCAATATGTGCTGGGGCCCACCTAGCTGGGAAGCAGCTCAGTAGAGAAGGAGCTGGGGTCCTGCTGGACACAGGGTTGAAGAGGAGTAGGAGGTGTACCCTTGCAGCAGAGAAGGCTCAGGATGTCCTCAGCTGCATTGGGCCAAGAGCTGCCAGCAGATTGAGGGAAGGGGTCCTGCCCCTCCACTCTGCACTGGTGAGGCCACACCTGCAGGGCTGTGTCCAGCTCTGGATTCCTCAATATAGGACAGCCATGGAAAAACTTGAGACAGTTCAGGGGTGCAGAAGTGATGAAGGGACTAGAACCTCTCTCATGAAGAGGGGACCAGAGAGCTGGGGCTCCTCACTAGAGGAGTCTTGGGGGGAACTCATCAATCCAGTGAACACCTGAGGGGAGGGTGCAAAGGGGCAGAGCCAGTCTCTGTCCAGTGGTGCCCAGTGACAAGAGGCTATGGGCACGGACTGAGAGCTGCTGCAACAGGGCAAGATCTCCCATGGTACGGCAGTGCCATGGGACATGTTATGGCTCTTCTTGAACTTCATGAAGTTGACCCATTTCTTCAGCCTGTTGAGCTCCTTCTGGATAGCAGCATGTCTTATTCCCAGCATATATTCACTGTGTTGACCTTCCTATTTGCTCCATTGGCCTAACTTTCAAGATCTGCTGTAACTAGTATCACTCCAATCTATCCTGCTCTTTGACCCTGCAGAAGTTCTTCTCTCATGCTATTGACCACAACAGTGAAATGTATTTTGGAAGAGAACTACTGTATCCACCTCTCCCTGGGATCAGCATTGCCTATATTGCCACTTTTCTCTTTGCCTTTGAACACATCTTTCTTCAGTGAAACATCAGTGTGCAGCAGCAATAGTACAAATAAACTTCTTATTTAAAACAATATTAATGGCAGCATGATGTACTTTGGGTAGATAGTAGCATCAAGTTTCTGCAGCACAGAAAAACCTGGGATCATGCAATTGATTTGGTTATTCCTTCATGTTTTTAGAGCAGGTTTTTAGTTCACCAGACTTGTATAAAGGATATGAAAGCTGGGTTGGAAGGGCCCTGAGCAGTCTGATCTAGTGGGGTTGGAAGGAGATAATCTTTAAGGTCCCTTCCAACCCAAACCATTCTATACTTCCATGTTTCTATGATTCTGATGAGCTCACACAAATATATCTCAAAGAGATCCTGTCACTTCTTGGGTTGACACTGCATAAAAAAGCATTGCTAAAGCAATGGAAGTTTTTGATTTAAAATGTAAACTGCATGTGTTTAACACCAGAAAATGTCTTCAGCATTTCAGGTTGCTTGTAAATCACTTTGTATTTGTTAATTTTGATTACTATGTCTCAAATGTCAAGAAAATAAATAGAAACTATTTGCATTCACTAGCCAGCCAGGTAAATATCCTTTATAAAATAAGATTTTTAAAGGCCTTTCAATGTTTTTTATTTCAGTTGCTTCACTTGTATAAAATACCTCTGTTTTTTTACACATTATTTTTACAATGCCTTGGCGCAGGAGAAATTTCTAGGTTAACATCTGGTTAATAGCTTGCCTGATTTAAAATATTTGCAAATAAAATTTTTACATTGAGAAATCCAAAAGAAAACTAAAATTGCCACCAGTCTTCCAACTTGCAGTAAAATTTCTTAGTGCTCTAAACTGATGTACAGATGTTTTTAAGGCATTTTTGCTTTAATGCTGGAAGAAGAAAAGAAAATATTAGTTAGAAGAGGTTTTGTAAGGAAATATTAAAACATGCATTAAGGTAAAATAATACTTTTAAAAAACCCTTTAAAAATCATTAACAGATAAAATAGCTGTCTGATGACAGACAGCAAATATTCTGCGGATATGCAAAAATATTTGTTTGATCTTCATAATGAGGTATGTAGAGATATAGAGAAGTGAGGATGTACTTACTGTGGGAGTAAGCAACTCTTTTGACTCTTTCGCAGACATAATTTGCATTTTTCACAAACCAGGAATAGTATTCAACACAGTACCTGAAGATGTAGGTTAAAGATAAGATGCAGTTTAAGATAAGAGGGTTGTTATCTTTCATAAGGAGAAATACTTTGGACCAGATAAGACAAGGAGGAATGGCTTCAGGCTGAAAAAGGGCAGGTTTAGATTAAATACTAGGCAGAAATTCTTTGTTGTGAGGGAGGTGAGACAGTGGCACAGGTTGCCCAGAGAAGCATTGGAGCCACATCCCTGGAGGTGTTCAAGGTCAGGTTGGATGGGGCTTGGAGCAACCTGGTCCAGTGGAAGGTGGAACTCCTTGCCCATGGCAGCAGAGTTGGAACTAAAGGGTCTGTAGATCCCTTCCAACTCAAACCAACCTGTGATTCTCTGACAAGCGTAGCATATCATGCTGCTATTACTAAATATTGAAATAAAATCTAGATTTCAACCTCAGTGATGTCATTAGGTGTTTAGAAAAATGCAGCTGGGCTTTTTCCACTTAGCTGGAATACTGAAGCCAGCCCAGGTACTGATAGATGCACTGGAACACATTTGGATCTCAGCCAGTGGCCACAGAGCCTCCAAAATAGTCACTGGTGATTGGAAATTGCCATTTGGGAATAAAAAGCCTGAAGAAGTATTTTAAGCAGACAGAGAAAGCAAAACTAGTGCCAGGTTTTACCTCATGGCTTCCTTTCTGGAATATCTCCTCTGACCGACACAGAGGCACAGCTGAAAGAACCTGCAGAGCTCCATCACACAGGGGTTGATCTTCTGCACTATGAGAGTGACAGGAGGCGAGGTCCCACGGGGCTCTCTGAGCAGCGCCTGGGGGCACCCTGGGGAAAAACACAGCTCTGAACCAGGCCACCTGCTTGTGCCACCAACACTCTTGCTCTGCCTTATCTGGGCTACGGTCACCAAAGGAATGTCCTCCCTACACCAAAAAACAAGGATATGCCTGCAAATGCCATCCGGGAGGGAGGGAGGGAGGGAGAGGAAGGAAGGAAGGAAGGAAGGAAGGAAGGAAGGAAGGAAAGAAGGAGGGAA
>VWZN01000351.1:362602-434058 GCA_013396955.1 Regulus satrapa | reverse complement strand
AAAAAAAAAAAAAAAAAAAAGAACATCATACCAGTTTTCCTTAAATGGAATTATCTTTAAGAGTTAAAACAAAAACAAAACATGGCATGTGGCTCTGGCAGCTGACCAAGTATGTTCCTTCTGATCTAATATTTGACAAAACCTTCAAACCCCCATCGAATCCAAATGTTAGTATCTTCAGGGAAAAAGTTTCTATCTAATGAAAATTCTAAATTATAAGTATTTTTATATATAAAAAATCTTCAGATAAAATAGTCCATACTTATTCTCTGTGAATCAGAATTGCTCAAAATATCAGTATGTAATAATAATTCCCAAACCTTCCAGTTTTTAGTTATTAATTATAAAGCATTCAAACAACATAACTGCTCACAGAATAGAAACATGTATATCTCTGTATTACACAAATATACTTTATATGTTTATCTTGTTCCACGTGTTGCAAGAAAAATGCTGTTGAGTAAGAGAAATAGGCTTTTATTCACATTTTTATGGTTGTTTTCGTGCCAGGAGTAAATGAGACAGATAAGGTAATGATAAATGTTCAAAGGAAATGCAAACCTGAGAGAATAGAAGTGGATTTGAAAATTTCTGTGAGATAACTGGTGGAGTTTCCAATCATATCAACGAGGAGAGCTGTAAAATCTAGGCAACAAATAGAGAAACTTTATTATTGAAAACACATATCCTGTCATATATGCCAAGTCAAAAATTCACTTTTATACGCAATGATATTTTAGATATATGCTCATACATGACAGCATTTAAAATATTTTCAAGGTTAAAATATTTTGCTGGAGTGGACTGAAGAAACTGTGAGAATACTTTCAGAAGAGTATTTCAAAGATGATATACAAAACAACACCTGTGTGTCTAAAAGCAAACCTAAATGGAATTTACCTGTTCAAACAATATTTTAAAGTAATGCACTACTTATTCTGCTTAAGTGTAGAAAGAGATCTAAAGTCTGCAGGTTTTGCCTGCTGTAATTGCCTGCCTGCTGTGTAGGACCTTCCAACAGGCATTGGATTCTTTCCTCTGTGGTCTGCTTCAGACATCCTGATGATTCAGATGTCAGCCCAGGAAATGGCTGGTGGTGTTGTTGTGGCACTTTCTAGCAGCAACAGGTCACTGCTCTCTCTTAGGGAGTGATGGACCTGGGCCCTGAATTTCTACTGCTTTGAAGAGTGCTCCAACCCCCAAGATATTCTGGAATTGCAACAGAAAGATGAAAGTTTCTCTGTTATTCTCCAAGGCAAACTGATTAAATATCCATAAAGGCTTGTGAGATGTGTGGGTCCAGAGAGAGCCATGAAAGGCACTGTGGCTCATGCGGGGTCACCACGTGTGGCGTGGGGGGTTTGGAGTCTGGTCTGTAGCTGCTGATCTACTCTTGATGCCTTAAATTAACCAGTCATAGAATCCAAACACTCAGATCATCCTGAAATGTTAAATTCTGTGAATTTAGGGGTGTGAATGAGGATTTCAGGTGCAGAGTTTGCCTGGCAGTGTTTTTTAGCCCATTCAGCAGTTCTATGAGGATGTTAGTCCTCACTTTTCACTTCTCTTGGGCTCATTGAAGTTGCTGGAGCCCGTTGGTGCAGAGAAGCCTTTGTTCACCAGTGGGTTATCTCAGGAGAGAATAAGTGGCCAAGGTGATGTATCACATATTGCTGGCCATCTCTCCTGTGCTGCAATTTGCATTCCAAGGAGGAAAGGGGGGCCTTTGGCCAGCCAAACCACGCCAGTCACTTGATGGATGGCTCCATCCCAGACCGGCTGGCTGGGTGCAGCCACCTGAGATTGAGGTTGTGGAGTTAGAGCAGCCACTTGTCGTGAGTTATGGCTGTTGACCTCAATGTGGTGGTGATCATGAGGATGAAGTCTGCAAAATTCAGACTTCAGCTCCAGAGGAAATATATAATCTTAAGCACATGCAATTGCTAACCTCTTTTTTGTACCCACCTGTCAAGTCATTTGTCACATTATTCAAACAGTAGCAGTAGTGCATAGGGAACTTGCCAGGGTCAATATTTTTTGCATTAGAAACTGGAGAGACAGGAAAAAAAAAATCAGAGTCTTGTTGCACAGGCTGTGGGAGACAAACTGCTCCTGAGCCGAGCAAAGCGCCAACACTCACTGTTATAAATGGTGACTGACACTTTGTGGAAGGCAAACGAGCTGTAAGAGGTGACGCTCAGCAAAGAGAAGAGTTTCTTGGTACCTGCAGAAACACAGGTCCATGTTATTAGTGCTTGGAACAAACTGTGAGAACAGCGTGTTTTGACTCTGCTCATTTAGTGTCTAAAGGATTCCCGAGGTGCCAATATGATACAGCTGCCTTATTCTCAGTCTGTTCTCATTTCCACTGAGGGAAAGATAATTTGCACTGCTTCTTCCTTCTTACTTTGCTTTTCCTTTAATTGAAATGTACACTGGATTAGAAAGCACTTTGGAAAGGCATCCCACAAGTAGTTATGTTGTGTCTATATATAAACCCATACTAATTTCCAGGTTCTCTAGGGTAGACAGCCATCTGCATTACAAATGCATAAAGGTACCTCAATCTTGAAAGCAATTCTGGAGGCTGGCAGCACATGTTTACAGCTTCTCCTGCTCACACTTGTAGTGCCTTTTCTCCTGCACTGCAGTGACCTGCCCTGCCGTGTCCCTTTACCTCTGAGCGCAGTGCTCAGCATCCCGTTCACCAGCTCCGTCAGGTTAATAGCAGCCAGGTCCAGGGACTTTGCAGGCAGCTCTGAAAGAAAAGGGGTGCATGAAGGCCAATAAAACAGCTGTGCATCCACTGCTTATATGTGCTAGAAATCTGCCAGAAGAGGAAAACCAAAATAGCAGATTATGTACTGGCGTGTAACTGATGGGAAAATAAAATTCCAGGACCACAGAGATGAGTCTAGAAAATAGCAAGGTATAGCAAGAGTAAAATGGTGGGCCAAAATTCATGTCTGTGCCCTTGGTCATGTCCTTGAGCAGGACCCAGCCAGCCCTGGTGTGCTGGTGCCCTCTCCTGCTGGGTGATGGGTATTTGCTGCCAACAGAGCAGCAGGTCTCACCATGCAGGTCATGTTCAACCTTCCCCAAACCTACATGGAAATACAGATTTTTATTTCTCAGCACATTGATGGCTATACTGCTTTCTACAACAGAAAAATTTTGTTGTAGCCAAATCACACTTTTTATCTTAACATGTTTTATTTCTGTTGACGTTGCTTATTTTTTTAACCCAAGCCAAAAATTTCAAAGATATTTTATTTTTTTGCTTCCCTCCCACAAAGTCATGCTGAAGCACAGCAGTACCGTGTCTGTGTGAGGGAGGAAGGTGTGTGTGACCATGACAGAGAGAGGAAGAACAGAGCAGGACTGAAAAAGAAGCACAGAAAGCTGAGATGAGAACAAAATTGAATCTGGGGAGAAATGCAATTTTCCAATGACATCAGTATTATTTATAACCAGTTTGAAGCCAAGCTACACCCCAGGGCTGAAAGCAGTATGCGTCCACAGCATAGAAGAGAGAAAAGGGAAAACAAAAGGGAATGAAAAGCTGGGAGGGAGAGAAAGGGAAAATAAAAGAGGAGATTATGGGAAGGACAGCTTGGCCAGGGACTGGATTGGCAGGGGTGGCCTTACAGCAGGGCTCACAGACTCTGCAGGAGCTGGGCTCCTCTGCTGCCACCTCCATGCCCAACACAGAGCCTCCCACTCCCATTAACATCCCCACACTGGAGTTCCTGATGTGCTGCCTGTTACCTGCAGTAGCCAACACTGCCACTTGCTTCTCTTTCTTATTTTCTTTTCTTATGCACGAAGCTGAAAAATGAAGAAAGAGACTGAGAAAAAGTTTTCCCTGAGGAGTTTGCCCCTCAGTAATCAAAATGAAAACATAATAGTAAATATCCGTAGAGATCTTCACTAGGCTTGCAAACAGAATTTACTGCAAGGTACAGAGTAAAATAAGGTCAAATCCAAACAAATCTTCCCCTTTTTGTTCCTGTTTTTTATTCAGAGCAGTCATGCACTTCTGAGGACTGTCCTCAGGAGCTGTATTGCAAGAGGAATGGGCTGAAACTGGGCTCAGGAGATTGGACTGGTTTTCTGAAATTCAATTCCTGACCAGCTGAGGTGCATAGCAGTAAATGAGGGATTGCAGGACAAGTTGAAGGTCTGTGTTTGAGGTTTAGATTTCCCATCCTGCCAGAGGAGAGCTGAGTGCTTTCTAAGAGTAATCTAAAAGGCTCTCCAAAGGAGTGATTAGAAAATGCTAATCTGCCAAGTTCCTATGAAGTTTCAGCATCTCAGCCCATCCAAGTTCCTCTTTACATATGTTTATAAAGGAGAAGTACCATGTAGACAGTGTACAATCCAGGGTTTATAAATTGTGATGTGGAGTTAATCAACTCAGTTAGTCAGAGTTAAACTGGATTGACAATCTAGGAGGTAGGAGCTCTTCTAGCTCTTCTCTCTCTTTCCTTGTAACCCTTTCTGATTCCAGATTCTCCACATGGGATCCAGGAATATGCTTCACCTGGTCTGCTCTGATGAATGACACCGGCCCTGGAGCTCCAGCCTATGATGGGGCTGTGGGAGCAGCTGGGAAAGAGGCACCTGGGAAGTACCAGACCATTGTCCTTACCTGTGCTGAAAACCAGAAAGAGACATAGAAATCCCAGGCTCATCCTCACTGCCACATGCCAGCAGAACCCCTGCATTATGGATGTTGACCTCCAGCAGGTTTGGCTGGTCTAGGAGAGAGAAATCCTCTTTTGGTGGTGTTAAAATTTTTGGCATTGAGACATTTTTTCCAGCCCTTGTCCCAGAATTATTTGACCACAGGAGAAATATCACATTTCTGTCATGCAGAGAAAGATTGGTGTTGGAGATGGCAGAGATCCCACAATCAGTATTTCCTTTGTGCCTGTGGATACTGTGACTTTAGCACGTGCTCTCTTGAGTTTTGAGTCCTACCAAACTGGCTTTTTTGGGGATTTGGTAAGGTTTTCAACACAACCTTCTTCTCTGGCAAGAAGATAAGCTGTGCCTAAAAGGCACCTGACACATCAAGAGCCTAAAGCCTTTATGTTAAAACAAGACCAAATTTCCGTATGTTTAGTTTCAAGCCAGAAACCTCACCTGACGTTCTCTTCCATGGGAATGTTGCTTTTCTGGTGATTCCTGGTCTTGTATTTCTGTAGTTACTGTCACCAGGTTGTGTCATGTGTTAACTTGCCTACCTGCTTAGTAAGGATTAACAGTGTTCTGCCTTTCAGACCATGAACTGCTTTCCAGGTTTCAAAGATTTAATTAGATGTGGTTAGGGAGGGGGAAAAAAAGAGCTTCACTTCATGTTTCCCCTGGTTTTGCAATATCAGAACATGTCAAATAATTCTGTAGTTGTCAGAAAATAAGGGATGATAGGAAAATCAGCAAAAATAAAAAAAATAATCCAAAAATTGTTAATATCCTCTTGGAGCAGCTAATCCTGCAAGTATGCAGCAAGTCATTATCTTGAAGATAATACTATTTGATTAGAAACCTATTATCATCATACTTAAAATATTTTTCATATTGAAGTCACTGGAAAATTAGTACATTCTAAAATGGCTTATTTGTATTTAGTGGCTCTAAAGAGATTCTTCCTTGGGACTGTAAAACAATACTAAATATTTCTGTGTTGAAAACGTTTGTGTTTGCTGTTCTGATGAGTCAAAAGTGTGTAAGTGCCAGCTCTACTAATTCAAGCAAAGCTCTGAGATCTTTCAAGCACTTCATCCTACCTATTCAGTCCATCTGCCCAATCCTTTTTACTCAGTCCCAAGCTTGGACTCACCCATAGTTTCTGCACAGCATGTGCAGGAGAAAAGAACTGAGGCAGAAAGTGTTGGACAAATTTCATTCCCGGGCTTCATACTCCATCACCTTTCCATGAATAATTATGCATGGACAGAGTCCAGTATCCCATGGACAAGTCTAGCACCAAAAATCCTAAACCTGGCTTTTCTTGCAACAATATTTGGAATCTGGCAAGCTGCTAGATTGCCGACCATGGAAATGTTGCTGTCATGAATTCAGAGGGCCTGACTCTCTGGCAAGGCTGTCTGCACTTCCATGCTCTGGTCTTAGAAAGCTTCCTGGGACTTGTAACTTTTTTTTTTTTTTTTTTTTTTTTTTTTTTTTTTTTTTTTTTTTTTTTTAAATGGATCTCTGGACTCTGTAATTAGGAGACACCTAATTGCGTTAGCTCAAGCCTGCTCACAGCCTGATCTGATGGAAGCAGTGGAGATGTCTGCCTGGAAATAGGTGTAAAACCAATCCACATTTCTGATCGCTTTTTTGGTCATCTTTGGTTTGGTTCAATGAAGTAGAATGGAGTTAGTGAGAGATGCTCCTCAGTGGAGTTGAGCTGACACAACAGAATTGCTGCCACTGAGCTGCCCCTGAGGGGCAAGGCTGGTCAGGTGGAGGGTCTCTGCAGCCCTGACACGTGAAAGACCCCACACCTCTTCCCTTCACATGGATTTTGGCTGCATGGTGGGTGAAAGACCCAGACCGAGGAGGAGGGAGAAGAGGGCATGCCCTGCCCCATTTTCAATCTGTCCCTCCAGAACAATGGCCAGTGTTCATTCACTGTGAGGAAACTTGATTTCCAGGACTCCTTTGAGGAATGTGGGCTCTCCTGGGTAACCAGTGAATCACATTAACACTGAAATCCTTGTAAGAGCATTTTACAGACTGATGTGAAAGCACAACTGTTTTACAAAGGTTCATAAGTGAAAGGGTAGATAGCAGATAAATTCCTATGAGAGATCTAAGTAAGTAGTAATTTATTTAAACTGGCCAGAATTGTTCATGGCAGCAGGATGGGAAAATCATTTGGCAGAGGACTTGGTGTAGAAGTAAGAGCAGGGTCTAGAGAAACCACATTCCTAAAAGACAGAGGAGAGGCAAGAGGATTGACATATGAAGGGGGTGTCTGTTTTAGGAGAGAGAGAAAAGCTGTAAAGGTACAAATAAAATAGAGCAAGACAAATTGACCTTGGCAGCAGTCCCCACACACTGTGTGAAGCTTTCTTGCTCACCTGAATTACCAGTTCCCTGCTGTCTTCCCTGCTGAGCTGCTCCTCTGTGCTAATCCACACACCCAGTTCCCCCCCACCGCCAACCCCCCACCCCCCAGTGCTGATTTACAGCAGGGATTCAGAGAAGGCATTAACCGGGCTTTATCACACTACAGACTCAACCAAACAAAATATCTAATGACAGGGACAAGAAGCAAACATAGCCTGGGAGGATGGATCACAGTAAGACAAATCCTGTTCTTCTTCTAGCAAAGAAACATTGAGTATTGTCGGTATAAAATGATGGAAAATCCTCCATCTTCCTTTGCCTGAATGAAGATTTAGCACTGGTGTGTTCCCTGACCAGCACAAAAAAGAAATTGCAGATAAATCTTAAAACTAGTCATCTGACTCCAAAATGGACTACCCTTGTTCCTTATTTGGTAGAGACTTTGATTTAAATTTGAAGCGTTAGCTTTTAGCTGATTCCAGGTATCATTTTCCGCCATTAATTCTTTGAAATTTATGCTATCCAACTACATTTCAAAACCATGTGTGACAGTTATTTCTAGAACTGTTGCCTGAAATATCTTATCTCTCAGCAATGTGAATATTAGTAACTCTTGCAATACACATCACATTTTCGGCTCTCTGGTTATTAGATATCCAATTTTTATTTATCAGGGACAAGTCTTTATTACTTTGCAACTGTATCTCTCTTGAAGTGACTCCATTGTGATGACTGAAATACATGTCCAGATTGCAAATATGAAACCCTCATTGTCCTCCAGATCAAAATCAGCATTTCCATTTCAGACTATACTGAGATTCACAGGCACTGAAGGCACAGGTGCCTCACAGCCCCGAGCAGGCAGACACATCCCATAAACTGACTCAGAGAAGGTTTTCCTTCCAAACATTTATCTGATAAAAGCTGAGGGTCAAGACTTTGGTTACAAATTCTCCTTCACCTCTGCTGGATATAACAATCCTCCTGTGTTTATTTTAAGCTGAATTATATTAGTAGAATCTATTTTATTTAGGACTGTTGATCTAGAGTTCTCTGGACTGAGAATTGGAGATTTTAATCCAGTTCAAATTACTTTCATACACGCATGAAGACTCCTTATTAAATCCCTCTCTGTTACTTTGGGTTAACAGCAATCTTATACCGATGTGTTTATTAGCTATGCTTCAGTAGAACTCCTTTTAATGTGACAGGTAACCATGAAGTTTGAATTGTTTTCATTTTTCCTGTACTAACGTAGTGCACTCCAATATCAAGGAGTTTCCTCTTGTCTTCATGCTTAACAGAGCGAAACAGAAATTCAGAGAACAAAGAAACAAAAGAGAAAAATCCTTGAGTACAAATTTCCTTACCTTCATTCAGTTGCAACATCTAAAGGTCATGTCTCATTTTAAGCACACCATCATCCACCGAGTCTAAAGAAATATTTCAAGTTAATGTGAAAATATGCGTGTGTTACAACTGCATGCTTCATTACATCTATACCATTACTTTTTAAATTCAGATTTGTGTGAGAATGCAATAAATATACATTTAATAAAAAAAATCATATAATTTGCTACATGTCCACTGAGTTTTAATAGCACAGCTGAAATAGTTTCCTGCAAGTACAAGCAAAACCACCAAGATCTGGAATAGTTAATATAAACTTACCTGATTTCGCATGACAAAAATTTTATCTTCAGAGCCTATATAAGACTGGAAGTTATTGCCAGGTCTTAATAAACACTTTGTGAAAAGCTTTGAGTAGACAGGCTTGGTACTCTTTCCTTAAAATCTTGTGAAAATTGTTATCCTAATCCCTGAAGGACTAAACGGAGGTAACACAATCGTAAGCACACAAAGTACCTGTTGAATCCCACATGGAAAGACTCTGTGGCAGGTCAGGTGGGGATTGGAAGCTTCTTTTGGCAGTAGAATTGAATTGTGGAGGATTTTTTTTTCCCTTTTAAAGGAACAGCTCTGCTTACTGCAATTAGACCAATACCACCTTTGATGGTGAGAAGTGGGCAAGGGTGAGCCCCTCTGGGAAAGCTTTAGCCATTCATCAGTTCAAACAAGGGACACCTGAAGTGTATCTGAATTATGAAACCCCAAAATGAATACATCTCAATTAAAATAGTAAAAAATGCCAGGAATCATGTTTAAGTAGTGAGGAAGGAAGAGAGGTCTGGTCAGAGCAACTACATAAGGCAATTTCAGTGGTGTTGAGTGATGTTTAACAATACCCAAAGGAAGATCACTGCTGGAAACAGTCAGCAAAATTCTGCTCTCATTTACTCCAGCGGGCTGGAAATAATTCCTCTGAAATCAGTGAGTTTAGATGCAGCATTCTTAAAAGCCAATGATATCCATTCAGTAATTTTATCACAGTGCACCAAATATTTCGACTTGTGAAATCACTCAAAATGTTGTATCAATTAATAAAGCAAATTGGATTCACAGTTGGTTTATGAAACTAAAAGTGCTTTGGCGACCATTTTACGTGTGCAGATGAGCTGTGTCTCTGTCTGTCTAACAGCCCTGCCTTCACCAAGAACTTCAGATGCTGCAAGGCAGCTGCAGCCACATTTAATGGAGCTCTAGCTGGTCAATAAGATGCCCACACGTCTGTGCACATGCATGCACAATTTTTCCTAGTTTTAACTCACTCTGCCTTTCACAAAAAGACACCACAATATTATGGAGTGGGGTATCACTGCTTCTAGTATTATTTAATTCTATATTTACTGCTGTGAAAATGCTGTTGTGAAGAAAGAAAAAATTTTGAGATTTGCAACTGAATGCTGCAGCTGGAGGAATATGGAAGCACCTTTTCTTTGACAAGACTTACTTTTACTGACTTAATTACCAGTTGCTCAATATCACATCAAGGAGGCTGGGATGAAAGTCCTCTGTGTAACAGCTGACAGAACCAGGTATAGCCAGGAAAATGTGTGTGCTGGGATCAGTTCCAGCCGTTTGATGTTTGCCTATGAGGATAATTAGACTTTCAGCAGGTTTGCCTCATGCTGTGTTTTACCCTGGGACTCTGTAATTTTAACTTTCTTCAGCTGTTGAGCAATGCTCAGGTGACCTGGGAGGGGGCTTTTGTTCAGCCCCAACTTTGACTCTTGGGGACAATGCTGTGTTCTCACTCAGAACATCCCTCTGAGCAGGTAGCTTTCTCAGGAGTATAGTCTTTACATGCCTCCTTTTCCCAGCATCCCTCTGTGTGGCAGCTCTGTGTCCATAACTTGCATCCCAAAATCCAGAACAGCAACAGAAGACATTTTTAGTGTCTCTTAGTAACACAGTGTAGACATACAATTCATGTAAATTACCTAATAAATTCATCCTTTTGCTGAAGGTTGCACAGGATAAGGCCCTGCTAACACAATGTAAATAAACACAAATTCCAGGAAACGCCTGCGATTTATCTGTAAGAGACAGTGTGTTGTTCTGGTAAGGAGGGAGAAAATGAAGTCTGGATATTGGAGCTCTATCTCTCTGAGGGCTGAGAGCAAAGAGTGAAGGCAATGCACTGTTTCTTCCTTCTGTCTTTTTCTTGGGCCTTTAGATGTGATTAAAAGCACACATTTCTTTACAGAAATATCAATTTGTGTAAGTGACTGCAAGTAGTCCAGCCACACGTTCCTGTGACTTCAGGCAGTGGCATGAACCAAGTTTCCCTCCCACCTGCTCTGTCCTGGTGTGACAGTGTCCTCAGGTATGACCACCCTCTGCCCTGGCTGTGAACAATCTCTGCCCTGGAAGATGAGCTGTGGCACCTGGAGCACTGCAGCACCTAAAGCACCTGGCAAACCTGTCTGATTTACCTTGCTAGAAAACAGAAATCCAGCTGTGCCTCTCTCACTGGATGCTGACATGCAAGAGAGAAAGAAATGCTGCAAACTTAACGCAAGTTTACTCCAGAGCATTGAAGTTTTATTTTAAGTTACACTTCATTTTACTGTGGCAAATGTTTCCATGAAAGCATCTTTGAGTGGTTGTTCAATGAATTTTGTTTAGAAAAATATCAATTGAGTAAATTTAATTTGTTCTGAAAAAACCTGATTACGCTCAAACACTTCTCTGTGTCATCCTCTACCATTACAATTTTATAAGATATTTAGTTTATTTTATTAAGAAATGTACTAGCTCTATAAAGTTTTAATTTTAGATTTTACCAAAGTCCTTCTATTATATTTATTTATTTTGGTCACAGGTGTTATTAAGGACAATTCTCTAAATGTATTACCATTTGTTTGTCATCTTTTTTTTTTTTTTTTTTTTTTTTTTTTTTTTTTTTTTTTTTTTTTTTTTTTTCAGAAGAATAACATTCCATCTCCTAAAAGAAAAAATAAGTAGAGAAACACAGAATTATTACATTCAGAAAATGCCTCTAGGATCACTGAGTCCAATCATTAACACAGCTGCCAAGTCCATTACTAAAGCACATCCCCAAGTGCCACATCTACATATTTTTTTACATACCTCTGGGGATGGTGGAACAGGACAGGCTGTTCCAGTGCTTGAAAACCCTTCCATTGAAGAAATTGTTTCTACCATCCAATCTAAGCCTTCCCTGATGCAACTTGAGGCCATTTTCTCTGGTCCTGTCTCTTGGTACCTGGCAGAAGAGACAGACCCCCACCTGGCTCCAGCCTCAGGCAGTTGTAAAGTGTGATAAGGTTCCCCCTGAGCCTCCTTTGCTCCAGGCCGCACACCTCCAGCGCCCTCAGCTGCTCCTCAGACTGGTGCTCCAGACCCTTCCCCCAGCTCCTTTGCTCTTCTCTGTACATTCTCCAGCCCCTCAATGTTCTTCTTGTAGTGAGGAGCCCAAAACTGCACCCAGGATTTGAGGTGTGACCTCCCCAGCACAGAGAGACAATGCCTGCCCTGGCCCTGCTGGTGACACTGTTGCTCACCCAGGCCAGGTGCCATTGGCCTTCTTGGCCCCCTGGGCACACACTGGCCCATGTCCAGGTAGCTGTGGACCAGCAACCCAGGGCCTTCCCCANCCATCCAATCTAAGCCTTCCCTGATGCAACTTGAGGCCATTTTCTCTGGTCCTGTCTCTTGGTACCTGGCAGAAGAGACAGACCCCCACCTGGCTCCAGCCTCAGGCAGTTGTAAAGTGTGATAAGGTTCCCCCTGAGCCTCCTTTGCTCCAGGCCGCACACCTCCAGCGCCCTCAGCTGCTCCTCAGACTGGTGCTCCAGACCCTTCCCCCAGCTCCTTTGCTCTTCTATGTACATTCTCCAGCCCCTCAATGTTCTTCCCAGCACAGAGATACAATCACTGCCCTGGGCCTGCTGGTGACACTGTTGCTCATCCAGGCCAGGTGCCATTGGCCTTCTTGGCCCCCTGGGCACACACTGGCCCATGTCCAGGTAGCTGTGGACCAGCAACCCAGGGCCTTCCCCACTGGGAGCTTTTCAGTCACTCAGCCCCAGAGCACTGCAGGGAGTTGTTTTGGCTCAAGTGCAGAACTAAGCACTTGGCTCTTTAGAACACCATATATATGTGTGTATATATAGAAACATGTATTTATTCCCATTCATATTCCCTTTCCCATTTCAGAACATGCATTTAGAACCACAAATAGTTTTTGTCCTTTATATGATTTTTTTCTTTAATTTTTGTTATCAATGTTTTGCTTTTTTGTTTTTATAATTGGTACTAACACCCCAAAACTTCCTGAACAGAATGCACATTAAACTCTACAAACTGTTTTCAGTAAGAATATTTTGTATATTTAGTAGTCTAAAGTAGGGAGCACTTTCTTTTGAAGTATCTGATATTGTAAATATTTTTTGAATTAAAGTACACTCCTATGGGAGTAAAAGAAGAGAAAGTTAAAAAAAAGGAGCCATGGAAATTGTGAAAATGTGTAGGACTTCATAAATGAAGTCCTAGTGGTTTTCTTATCTGTGTCTGAGTTACATGAGATTTTTACACAGTACTATGCACTGCTCCTTGGGGGTTTGCAAAGATGTTCTTTTGTGATCAATCATTTAGAATTTTTAAACACAGAACCTCATAAAGCCTTGATTTACTTACTTAGAAACTCAGAGCTTATTAGAAAAATATTCAATGACTTATCCAATTATTTTATTTCTGATAGGATATATACCAGAGATGCAACTGATCCCATCAAATCTGCCAAAACATTCATAACACATATTATAGCTTTTTTCATGATCTCTGTTCTCTATTTTGTTGTCCATCTGCACCTGACACAAGGAAGCAGGAGAAAAGCTGTGGTGCTATCCTAAACCCACTGGGCTGCCAGACATTATCTTAGAGGGCAATTTCTTTAAATAATGTCTAGCTCTCCTGCTGCTCTCTGCCATGGGACTTGGCTTTCCTGATTACATCCCTTTTCTGTAGTCCAAGAAGATGCTCTGTGTTCTATGTGAGGCAAGCAACCATTTTCCCCTGGCAAGTCTTAAAGCATCCTGCAAAGAAACAGAAGGATACACTGAGAAAATTCTTGCTTGAGCTGCTTGAGTGCTGCTTGAGCCACACTGGACTCAATTTTTACCCTTTCTAAACTGCTGAACCTAAGTTGAATTCTGCTTAGGTGGGTGATAATTGTATAGGATCCTTGAAGTCCTGTATCATCACAGGCTGCATCCCTGGATACAGCAGGGCCTTGCCTGAGAATAGGTATCACACCTTCTTCCCATTTTAGAGTCCATCTCTTAATGGATCAGACCTAATGCCTTGCTTAAGTCCAGTGCTTTGTCAGGTTCTGGAATTTGGGTGACAGCCAAGGAGAGATTTTAATGCAATATCTTTCAGTGCAGGTGTACAAAAGCAGAGTGGTTCACCTGTTGTGCTGTGAAATCCTCAGGTAAATGTCATTGCTGTGCTTGGAGCTGCAGGGTTCAGTTCAAGCTGGAGGCACATTCACTGCTAAGGCAGTAATGAGAATGCAGGGCAAAGCTGTCTATAAGAGGGAAGACACTTGAAAAACCCCTGAACCCCAAAAGGTTCAGAATTTCACGCTCTGGTGCATTAGTTTTAAAAAACACAAACTGTCAATCTTTGGAAAAAATAGAACTTGACTGTAAGAGCCTGGAATTCATCCTATTTACTATTTAGTTATTACTTTTATTTAGATTTTATCATTGAAAACATATAATCATACTTAAAAGCACTACAACTTAACGTTGCAGTATTAAAGGATCATTTAATAGTTCCTAGTTTACAGTGATTTAGAGTGGGATAAAACATGGCATAAATGATGAATATTTTTTTACCTACCAAAAAAAAAAAAATTANTTTACCTACCAAAAAAAAAATAATTAAAACTTTTTTTTTTTTAGGTTGTATTTCAAATGCTCAGCAGAACTGATTCCTTGGTGACAGCCAAGAAACTGAAGCCACAGATAACTCCTTAAAAATACCTCTCTGTGTCCAGTTAAATTTTTGGGAAGAGAAGTTGTTTCACATGTTTTTCTTCCTGTCTTATTCAGACACAGGACCACACAGAAATGCAGCAACAGAACCAGGGGCAGAATTCAAGCAAATTCCCTGCAGGGGGTATTCTGATCATGCTTGTGCCATTACTGTGTTCTCTATATTCTGTTTGCAATTTTGTAGTATTTTAGCTCATTAATGTCTCCAATATGAATGCATTTTCTCCACTTTTCATTTCCCCCCACTTGAGTGCTCAAAGGCAGATTACACAGCCTCTAAATCAAAAGATGTCACAATTAATGGGATCTACTGTGTAAATCTACAGGGCTGGCCGTGGAAGCCACATAAAACCTGCTTTTAGCTGAGTTTAGTTCTGCCTAGATGAAATCAAAAGGGTCTTTGCTAATGTCTCTGCTGGGGGTACATTTGACAATGTATGAATTTTTGAATATGTGTGAAGATATCAAGAATTAAATGAAAATAAATTCATCCACATCATAATTGAAATTTCTATTTATTAATAAGTGGTGCAGTTTTTTAAAGACAGAACATAAAAAATCAGTTAAGAAGTATTGTTTGCATAATATACTGAAATAAACATATTAAATTTGTTCAAATATTGGACAGTGCCAGAATAGAAATTACACATACAGTTTAAAAATTACAATAAATAATAATATAAAGAGCACTAAAGGCCACTTGTATAAAAGTTGTGTTCCCTTGTCAGCCAGAATCTGAAAAGCATCTTTGTAGCATGGAGAAGATTTCAGTGAGCAAGGCACAAATACTAGTAATAATAAGATGCCATAACTAGAAAACAAAATGCAGTTGGCTATGTAACCTCCAGTCTCAGCGTGTACTTCTTGATGGAAATAGGATCCCATTTTCAGTATTTTGCTTCAGTTAACTTCAGAGGGAAGCCATTCAAAGCTGAATTGGGAAGAACCAAATCTTACAGCCTAAAAAAACCAGAAGGAAAAGTGATACCCAGGATGTTCATTCCCAGAGGGCCCAGCTAAAAACACTTGAAAATGCCCTCTTTTTTTTTCTTTCCTCTGCACCTCTTTAAATAATATTCAAATTGAACACTCACATGCAGCTGGGTTCCTGAAACAGTGATGTAGGAACAGTGCTGTAGGAAATTTAGGTGTGCAGCTCTTAGACACCTAGAGCTCAGTGGTGGAGGCTGTGGGGGACAAGGAATTCAGATCCAGCTCTTTCCTCACATGCTCTGCAGTGAGCAGGATGGATTTAGTTCTTACCCAAGCAGATGTGACACCTCTGCATCAGCTGGGCTCCCAGCAGGGATGAGGGTGCTCCTTACTCTGCATTTTCTGATTGCTTTAGGCTGTGATCTTGCAAACTGGTTGGACCTTGGTGCTCTCTTGAAGGCCACAAGGCTGCAGCCCCGGGTTCAGGTGGGCTTCAGTTTGCAGCACTCATGGGACACCATTTGAAGCAGAGAAAATTTTAACTATTTCCACTCTGGACTGTGATAATGCAGCAACGTTACAGATAAAAACAGAGCAAATACAGCCAAAGTCCATTTAGGGACTTTTTAATCAATCTCTCTATGGGGTTGAATTCCTTTTTTTTTTTTATTTTATTTTTATTTTTTTTTTTTTTTAGTAGGAGCCAGATTGATAAATTTAGGGCAGGCAAAAGCCAAGGCAAGGACAGCAGCAGCAGCCATTACCTGACTAGACTTTTCTTTTTTTTTTTTTTTTTTAAGTATCAACTCCTTAAGTAGAGCATAAACCACATTTATGGTACCTTCATGCTTCAACTAAACATTTACTTTTGCCTTAATCAAAAAGTCCCAGTTTGCATCTAAAATTAGGAAGCTAAATTGATAATAATGCTGCAAAGAGAGACACACAATGAAACACAGATTCACCTTTTTGAAAACTTTCAAATATGTGGCATTTTTAGGGACTGAAAATCACTCTCAAAATGTAGCCAAGAAAAATGTCTCCAGAGCAGTTTTGGCCTTCACAAGGAAATTTATAAATAAAGGCAGATTAGAACCCAGCCCTGCTCCCAGTGCATCCCTGTGAAAAGGTTGCTAACTTTCTTTGAGAAAAGCAGAGAAAAGCCCCACAGTTCCAAATTACAAAAAATATCTCAAGGCCTGAAATGGGATGAGAGTCATCAAAGGCAGTAATACTTTTCAATGTTAAGAACATGCAAAAGAAGTGCTAGTGCCAGTTGAGAAGCTAGGAAGATCTGACCCAAAGAGAACTGATATCTCTTAAACTGAAACATCATGCAGAAGAAGGTATAAATCTAATTAATTCATTTTACGAAGATTCTTATTGACCCAGGTGCCTTTCTCAAATGAAATAGCGAGTAGAGATTCCTTGTGTGTGGAAACAGGTCTTGACCTTCTTAATGTTACTGTGATCAGTATAGTTATATAGTTTAGTTATATTTTAGTTTACAGCATAGTTTATTTTGCTTTGTCCAGTATCTATGGCCAGCACATAAACTGCAGTTCCAAGGTGGATGCACTCCCTGACTCACCCTGCCTGGAGTCTGATGAAGTTTGTGTGCATGTCGCAGACCAGGGATGGTCTCCAGATCTCGCCTTGCTGGTGACACCTTGACATGTACCTGTTGTCAGCCCAGACATCAGAACTGATGGATGTCCTGTTTTTAATCCTGATGATGTAAAGGGCAGAGAGCTGCTAAGAACAGCACCCTGATGAACAGAGCAATGACAGGTTTCAGTGCTAAGAAGGAAAAAAGAAAACAAACTAAAATAAGCTAATCAGATCCACCTGTCTCATTTCTTTCTGATCTCCTTCACAGGACTCACAGATGTCTCCTGTGATCCTCCAGCAGAGGATCTTGCTGAGTTTATCACCACTGTTTTTTAGGAAGAGGCAGATCTTATCTGGCATCAGTAAATATTTCATGATATGGCTACAAATACCTGGCCTGACACCTTTAAGATGCATATTGCAAATTGGTGATTGCAGGCCAGAGAAAATACAGGACAATTCAGCTGCTAAGTGTGCAGAGTGTAGGGCAGCCCAGATCCTGATTTCTTTGGGGCTGTATGCTCTGTGCAGGTGAATATTCATCCAAGTCTCTGCCCTTGCTCGGATTTTATCTTGGAAAGAACATACCTTTATAAGGAGGCTTTTTTGGGTGTAATACTGAGAAAGAAGAAAGAAGATTCCTTTTATATGACCTGTCATGGAAGAGAAGAGAAAGCTGAACTGAAGAATTTTAGTGGGAATTGGACAGGGAACTGCATGGCATAGCCACCGTCAAAGACAGTCACGAACAAATTGGTCAGACTGAACCTGCTTTTTGGCTGCCTTGATTTTTTGATTGCTTAGACCTAAGAAAGCATTTAAAGAAGTACCAAACTCAGATGAAATCAGTAGGAATAACAGGCCCTTGACATACAAGTAAACTGAGGCAGGCTTGTCTAGCACATACTTACATCAACTTCAGAAGTGTAGCAATGTTAAAATAATTTCTCATTCTTTTCCATTCTCTTGTCACATGAGGGCTAAGTCTCACAAGTTGCCACAGACATCAATTACTGTTTCAGAAAGTCTGCAACAGGTACAATGCAGGTATTTCCAAGATCCACAGAGGCCAGAGAATTCTTCCCAATATGCCAAATTATAATGAATTACACTTTGGTCATTTATTCTTTGCAAATTAAGCCATAAAGTGGGCCAAACACAGATTGTATTTCAGGTCAATGTTATCTTATCAATTAAGTAATTACCAAATTTGTGCTTCATACCATCATAGTTATTTGCTTTAGAACAGCTCCATGGACTCAGCACAGCCTTCAAAGGCTGTAACTGGTCTGCAGTATTTAATCCAGTAACAACAGCAATTTGTTCTCCCTGAAGATCCATCCCAGAAGGATGAATCATTATTCAATTGAAGAATCAGATGAATCAAGAAGATCCTAATCCTTTAAATGTCTCTTCCAATAGAGAACAAACAATGAAGATGAAGGCAATGCCAATATCTGGTAAAGAACAGAAACTCCCTGGATGAAATGTCTCTTACAGATGTCAACTATACTGAGGAGTTCACCCAGAAGTTTACTATATTCCGAAAAATCCAGCAAAATATTGTCCACTGGAGCACTTTCTATCCATGGGAAGCCCAATAGCATGTTCTTGGCTCTGACTGGATGTGCCAAGGAGGCTCAGCTGTGCAGCTGCAGTGTAACACGAGCAGTCTCTACAGAAAGTCCCTTTTCTAACACCTTATTTGGGCCAAATCCTTGCATCTTTGTTGGTCAGTTCCCTGGCCACAGTGGGGAAGTTGTTGTGCAGAGTGACAGGGGTTGTTCTGGACATGGGGGAGGATGAGCCATGGCACAGAGGCTGCACCTTGGATCAGTGGGGGAGAGGTGAGAGCCTTAACACTGGTTATGTGGTCTCTGATCTTCGGACATCTAAGCAAGTCACCCTGTGTTCTCTTTGAAGTTGGTAGGCATTTGGTCATTGTAGATAACTGGGTTGAAGGTGAGATTAATCTCATTCTACAGTTGATGTGTGCCTTGGTTCCTGTACCCTGTGCTCACTGACTGTACTCCTTCATTCCCACCAGCTGTAAAGAGTGTGCAGCCATCAAGCTGGACATTACAGAGATGCTATTTCATGGACACATTGACTGACACCAGGTAAAGCCTATATAGGATATTTGGATATGCCAGTTTCACTAGCTTTATAGGTACCACATTCCCACTGTAGTGGTGAGATCTTTGATTCATTTCTTTGCTGTGTTCCAGTGATTTTCCTGGTTTCTTCTTTCTCAATAATTTCCAGCTTCCATTAAAAAATATTTGGCTGAGGCCTATGGAGCATACCTACCTCTCCGTTGCTCAGGGACACATGACAAAAACCATGATTATTTATTCATACATTAATCTTAAATAGAGCAAGCATTCATGGATTTGGAGCACTCCATTTCCAAGAGAAAAGGTAAAAGGAGAGACATGGATCCTGGCAGCATCTCACACTCTAGGACTTGCAGGGAAGAGAACAGCAATTTTCTGCAAATCTGAGGAGCTCAAAGCACTTGGCAAATATTGGAATTGAGCTTTTCAACCTGTGAGCATGTGTGGAAATATAACTCACAATTAACAGATTGGTAAACTGAGTTACATTTTGCATCTTACTTAGCAGCACCTAAGTCAATAGAAGAGTGGAGTGTATAAACCTGGAGTTTCCTACACTGAACAACCTTATTTTTGTAACAAGGAAAATTTGGCCCCATAAGTAGCAAAGAGATTCAGCAAAAGATTTTATTTTAAAAAGCATTATAATCTTACTTTGAGAATTTTTATAAACACTAGTGATAATTTTCAAAGTAGCTTGAGGGATTTCTATTTACATTTTACAATAAATAAGTATCTATGATCAATCCCAGGAGGTGGCTTTGATGATTTAAAATCTTACCCTTAATTCCTTTTCAACATTTTATTTCAAGGGTAATTATATAAGAGATTATATGAGAAGCATTAGTTCACAAAAACATTTCAATAAGGTCACACTTTCACTCAGCTTTTTCCCTGTTTTTGATATTAGAAATTCTTGACTTGGTTGATTAGAGATTGATTTGCTTATATTTGAAAATGATTCCAAAGAAGTTATGTTTCCACAAAGGGATATTGTTCCTGAAAATCTTTTTATTTTGTTGCTCTGTTTACAAAATGTTGCAAGGACCACTGTATCTTGTCTGTTATCAATTCACCATTGTTGTATTGAAGAGTACCAGATAGATATGTATCATGGAAGAAATCAGCTGTACCATTTATATAGGGCAAAGTCATGCAAACCATGCTCAAAACTAAGCTCCTTAGTTTTGGTAGCATGAAAAAAACTGCATTAGTAAATTGTATGAAATGGTGCAGAATGACTACCACTAATATTACATGCATCTTATGCAGCCATTGGTGTTTTGAACTAGTAAGCTTTGGGTGTAGAGTAAGTGAGATATACAAAGTATGCTTACATTACAAGGAGAAGTCAACCAGTGACCGCCCCCACACACATTTTTAAACTGGCTTGTTTGACGGGGTCCATACTGAATCTGAAATCCCATCTCCTGTAGAGGACAGAGGCATGGAGCCGCTCGGTGTGAAAGGGTCTGTGTCTGTGTCTGTCTCCCCCTCTGCCAGGTAGCGTTTCTCTCTCATCCACGCCGAGCCCCCGTTGGGGCCGAAGGGGAAGTCGTCTCTCTCCTGGGAGATGCTGAAGCCACTTGGGGAGCGCTCCAGCTCCTCGTGGTTGACAGAGAGAAGGGACAGTGGAGTATCGCTGTCTCTCGTTAGGCTCCTTCTCTGCCTCGGAGACACCTTATCTGAGTAAGGGCTTTGAAGGTCCCCTTGGGAGTGGTAGCTGACCTGGGAGTCCATTAATGTAAATATAGGCAAAACTGTCGGCCTTTCTGCATATGAAGTTGAGGAAGGTGTGGCTTGCAGTTTGCCAGAGTTTTGCCCACCTATTGATAAAGGTTGTGAGTGAGCCATATGACCCCGTGCTGAGAAACCATAGGGGCTGACTTTGTTGACTGGAACCTGCTGGAAGTTGTAAGGAGTTTCACGAGAACACTGCTCAGTGTATTTATATATTATTGTTTTTAATTCGGAATATTTGTTTTCTTCTCTCTTCTCCCTTGCAGGAGAAGCTGTTTCTTTCAATGGGCTTATCTCAGCAACCTGTATCTGCAGCTGTTCCATATGATGCATATGCATATCAACAAGAAAATCCAGTTTCTTCCCCATGTCATTTACCTGAAAAATACCAATGTCATGATATTGCCTCAAGTCAGTTGTTTGAAAAGAGCCTATGATTCCATAATGTGCAGTGCCCCTAGCAGTGGTGTGCTAGGGGCATGAATGTTTAAACATCCATGTTTATTGGTCATGCGGGCACATAAAATAAAAAACTCCCTCAGAAGCTTAGCCTCTATCTGCCTCAGAATAAGAAGATCCATCCTTATGAATTGTGCCAAAAGAAATTATTAGTCTTGCTGGATATTTAACAGTGCAGTATCCAACAGGACTCTACAATGGCAAAGTCTTGATACCAGTGGTAAATAGCTATTACCAAAATACAATATATGGAATGACCTTTGCTTACAGACCTGTTCTCTAACTACTAATCACAGAATCACAGAAATATCTAGGGTGGAAAAGATCTTTGAGATCATTGAGTCCAACCTATTACCTAACACCACCTAATAGTCCCACAACATCAGGGTTCCATAGCAGGACTGCTTTCCTTTCTCTTTTGGATAGGGCCCAAGAGCAGACAATTATTTTGGATCCAGACCCTGTAGGAAAAGGCTTGCTTACACCAAACACCAAATGTGATGAGTACTGCAGTTACAGGAGTGAAAAAGTCCCACTTCAACATCATGGTTAGGATCTTCTGCCATACACAGTGAAATTATTCAACAAGTTTCAAAAGGCACACTTCCCAGGTAAGAAAATTCTTTCATGAAAAATTAGGAACATAGTTTTGTGATCATTAGAAGATCTCTGTGAGTCTTCACCACCACCAGCAAAATTCTGCCAGGGTCAGCCAGAGCCATGCAGAATTTATGCAGCTCTATTGTTTCTGATCAAGCACCTCAGCCTCCATCATTGCCATGAAATTACTTACCTGCCTCTCAACTTTAACAAATTTTCCCATCATACTTTGGTCTTCAGTGTCAGCTGTAGATGCTTTGGCTACATATGGTTCATTTCTATAAAGAATTAATAACTCTATTAGTGTTCAAGATTTCTTTGCATCACAATAAGCAATTTCTATCAGAAAAAAAGGACTGTCATCTTGTTGATTTATTCATATGGATCCTTGGAGCCCTTTTAGCTGTTTATGCAAACAGGAGTGAAAGTCTATTCTATGCGATACTAATGCATTCCTAAAAAATATAATCTTGACTTTTTGTTGTTGTTGTTGTTGTTGTTGTTCTTCAAGTTTAAAGATTTAAAAGCCCCAGAAGTTCAAAATAAAATTTAAATTAATCTCCAGATTGTTGCAATAATTTCAGGTTTGTGAAAATTACTGAGCTAGTGCAGTTAGTTGGTCTACAGATGGCCATGTGTTTTTAAATCTAATTCTTTATAATTAGTGTCTTTGGAGACTGAATCTGAGTTTCAAGGATGAGTGTGGTTTGTTTCTTGATTTCATTATATCAAATAGTATGTGTCAGAGACTGGAAATGCTGAAAAGAGACAGTCTGGTCTGAAGATTTAAAGCTGATTCCAGAATAGGTTTTTATCTATGCAATTTCCTCCTGCCTGTCCATCAGATGGACCAAATTAGTGAGGTAAGAAGATGATCTCTAAGTAAAGAGCTTGATTTATAACTTCATGGGATCTTGGATGCTCATGATCAAGTTAAACCTTTATAATTTTTTTTTCAAACTGATGTTCAAGGAATCAATATCTTCCCATAACCTATGCCAAAGTCTAGAAAAGTAATTTCTGAGAGCTTGCCCTTAGACATGATTTGGAACAAATATACTCTAAAACTTTTAACATGGCCAGTTCTTCTCTTTTCTGACCAAATCCAAAATATAGCTGTGAATAAATTGTACTAGAGCAAAATCTGTACCTAAAACATGTCAGATTTTCCACTATTGGTGATATGGGCTCATGTAGTTTTTGGAATCTGCTTTCCTCCCCAAATGATCACTGCCTCTTCCATATACTTAGGTCTCTGTCTTCACATTTCCATGGTTTCAGATTTTTCCCTGTGTGGGATAATTTATTTTCTGTAAAATTGCTTTTGTTCTGAGCAACCACAACAGCTTTGGGGACAGATTGTTGATGGTCTTGTGTGGTTCTTGATGGATATTTATTGACAGATTGATAGTTATAAACAACAGAAGAGATGTCATTTATTATTGATTTTTTTTTTCTATGAGAAATGCAGCAATACAATAATATGGTGGCAACTTTCACACCCAGAAATCTGTTATTAAAATTTACTTTGAGTAACTCTCACCAATCACTGATTTAAAAGCAACAGCATTAAAAATCTTTGCTTGCCATTTGGTGAGCACTTCAGGAAGATAACTAATTTACTTTCAAACTGTTAGTGATTTTTATTGAGTTTTCAAGTGCTCAATAAAGTTAAATGCTAGAAAATTAGCACATCAGTAATCAAATGCATTTGTTAAATTTAAAACCATGCTTTCAAACTGTGGGGAAGCTAAGCTGGACAATAAAGAAGCCATTGTTTACATTTCCATCACATATTGTTCTTAGGGAAGTGAATTTTTGGCTCAATGTTTATCGATGTGTATCACATAGTAACCTATTCTCTCAGTATCATTACTCTAACAGTGAATAAACAAAGATCATGCTTATTGGAACAATTTTATTTTTTTTTTTATTTCTGTGCTGAGCTGTGCTAAATACTAGGTATAAAAGAATTCACCTGGGAGACTGTTGTGAAGGGTAAGAAAAAGCTCCTCCCTTTTGGGATTTCTTATGCTTGGGAGTAGATGGAGGTCCAGGTGTAAAAATCATATCTACTCTGAAAAAAAGAAAAGTGCAACTGTGTAAGTCCAAATGCTAGCACACAACAGAATATGCTGTGCAGCTCTGAAGCAAAGATTCAAAAAGGAAGCACATATTGATTTGGTAATATATTGAGGGTCACGATGTGTCTGCTCTTGTTTGGGTCATAGTCAATGTGCTGAATTGAAATTACCTGGTAATTTAATGGTAATTATATTATGCTCTAACTCACTGTTTCCAAACTTCAACATTTGAAACACAACTTCCTTCAAAGGAACAAAACAGCATGATTGTCAAAAAATATCCAATAGCAGCTGCTCTTAAAAATGTCAGCAGACCATCAGATTTTGTGCAGGGTTATGAAAATCAGAACTTGGCAAAAGGTAGAATTTCTGAAATTCCTAATAAACCAATAACATTCTGTCGGTTGTTGTGTCTAACTGTCAGCAATATTTTAGCCTTTACTAATTATTCTTTTGGCTTGAAAAACATAACTTCAAATGAAGTTGCATAAAGAAATCTACTCAATTTTTTATTTGGTGCAAAAGCAGAAAGATTGTTTGGAATGCTTCAAAACATGCAATTGTACCTTTTTACTATATCAAATATTCTTTCATTTGTCATATCCAACTGCTCTGGTGCAAGTAAGTCTCTTTTTATCCAGCCCACTCCCCAAAATGGCCACATATCAATCGGCACCACTCCATGGACCAGTTATATGTACTATTGGACAATCCATGCAGATACCTTGCATGGTTTCACAGTGTACCATGGAGTTTTGAAAATGGAACTTGTAAAAGCTCCAGGCAAGCCTCACAAAGCTAGCTAGATATTGGCTTGATCCCCAGGCATTGCTGACAGACATGTTATATACTAGCAACAATATGGAAACAGTGCATGGAAAAACACTTTGGAATAAGAAATTACAAAGTTCAGCAGAAAGATCAGAGCAGCCTTCCAAAGCCAAGGTGAGTCCAGACAAAGCCCAAATGTTCAGGAGGAGTTGCACTCCTTCAGCCTATTCTTGAGACAAAGGAAGGTGCACATGTGGCATTTTGCTGTTCAGAATCACTGGGGACCTCAAGGAAAGTGTTGTGCAGAGACTGAGAATAGACAGCTCCCCACATCTGCACACACATCTGCACATATGTGCACACAAATTTACAGCCCCAAGCTCAGACCTGGGCTCATGGCTGAGAGGATGAGCAGCACAAAGTTTTGTAGATGGGCCTCAAAAGCAAATTGCAATGAGCCACTTTTGTAAGGAAACAGCTGTGGATGCAGATTGCACCTGAACAATCACAGACACCTGAAATTCCAACTTTTTTTTTTTTTTTTTTCCAGATAGGTCAATTATACCTGAGTGAAACCTTCTGTGCTCATGCATTTTTGCACTTTTATGGGGTGATTCACTAGGTACAGCTCATCAGAGAATCTAGCCCAAAGAAAAGTTCACTTTTCTTGAGAGAGCAACTATTGCTTTTATTTATCACCCGTAACATGGGGAGAAGGAGAGAAATTGGATCCTGATTAAATAAGGAAACAGTCAAGAAAATTCACAGGATTTTTAAACTCTCATTTAGAACTCATTGTTCTGAATCTGAGCCAGTGGTCTCTCCCTGCCGAAATCCCTGCTAGCTACTCACTTGCCTTTTGTCTTAGGGAAATGTTTTCTCATGGACCAGCTACATCTTTCAAAGGTGTAGTTTCTGGGCGGCCTTGTACACAAATAGGCCAGTGTTTTTATTTCACCAGCAAAGCTATAAATTTCCCCCATTTATCAGAAGATTCTTACCTTGCCTGAAGGTATTTTATTCTGGAAAGCATATCAAGATGCCCTGCTGAGTATTGCTCTATCACATCCTTTACATCATAAGGCCTCAAAGTTTCCTTGAATTTTTTTTTATAGAGACGAAACTGTAGTATTCTGCATAATAAACAGGAAAAATATTAATTTCTTATATCAATTCCACGATGAAAATTTCCAGTTTTATCAAAATATGGTTGAATTCTCTGGGTACTTGTAAATTGAGCCTGCTATTTCTAAACAAGGCAATAAAATATAAACAAAGAATCTATACCATCATACCATATTTGAAAATTTATACTAGTTGGCATTGCATAATTAATAGTCTAAAACAAATTGTTTAAAGCTTCAGAATCACAGTTGGAGCTTGACTTTGAACAACAGAAGTCACAGGAGATTTTGAAGCTGTGAAGTTGAAGCTGCTTCTTTTATGCTTTAGCCTATTATAAAGCTAATTTGCAGTATATACAATGCTGAATCATTTTCATCTTGGTTCTAATTTTGCATCTGGGAAAGTTTTGGATAGAAAATGCTAATTAGAAATAAATTTGGAAGTTAAGAAGTTAGCAGCAGTTCAGGTTATGAAGAGGTGAAAACTTTTTAGAACTGCCTGAAGTGTCCTCGAAGAAAACAGCAAACAAAAAAACAGTACCAAATTACTGTTGTTGTATTGATAATATGATTTCCATTGTTATAAAATGATCTAGTAATTAGTAACAGAATTCCTATAATAAGGAACACTGCTGGCCAGAGCACTTGAAAAATGTTTGGCATTCTTTTTTTCATCTTTTTCTGTTTATATATTACTTTAAATGCTTATATCCTGGTAGATTAAACAAATAGAAGATATCCATTTCAATAATGAAATCTTTATCTTCATCTGGTTTAGACTTGGGTTCTGGATGTTTTCTTTCTCAATAGAGGTTCCAGGTACTTGCTGGTCAGAACCAGGAAATTGCTGTCATCTATTAAGATTCTAACTTGTTTTTCATTTAAGATTGGTGAGTGTTTAAATGTTTTTAAAGTCTGTATAAACTTTCATTTAGCAAAGATAATTCTATTGAAACTTTTAAAGGGCTGCTAATTCTTTAACTCCTCCACTTATAAATATTTAAAGATCTTGAAATTATACCTGTGCTTATTTTAGCCTAATTATAGATGGCAACAGCAAAACTACACATTCAAAGACTTAAATGAAAAATAGGAATCACAATGTTAGCAATTCTAACTTAAATTCTCTTTGATCATGACCCTGAAATCCATTTTTGGATTTGTCTATAAGAATTACTCCCAATTAATGTTCAGAGTCTCAGTACACTACACAAGAAAAAAAAATCAAACCAAAAAACAACAATTTGGCTCCTGACTGAGATTAAATGGAAATTGCATTAATCAATTAGATTTGGACAGGATGTGGGGAAGAAGTTTTTCCAAAGTAACAATAACATGTTTGAAAGGAAGCAGGCATCAGGGGAAAAAAGAGAAAGCAATGGAGGACAGGGATTAAGAAGCTTCCAATGGGAGGGAAGAAGTCATGGGTAACATGAGCAAAGCCTGTGTCACTTGGCTTTCAGCAGCCTAAAGAAAACTTGGAATTTTTAGAAACTGATTCTCCTGCACCCAAATAGAAAAGAACCAGGAGGGTACATATAAAGGTTATATACATATGGTTATGAAGTTTTTCTAAAACAAATGTGAGACACTCCAGACTTGGAGTATTTCACCTGGAAGATGGTAAGTCCCTGGCCCAAAAATTAACAACTTTTGGAATAAACAGGAATTACAATAAAAGCAGAGTATATTCTCATGAGGAAATTTTTCAAGGGAGGAGAGTAAAAAGTGCTGCATCAAGGAGTAACAGAGCATCAGGGAATGAATTCTATTTGCTTGATGTGCTAAACACATGACCAAGGCTTAACAAAAGTTTTCTAACCCTAGGGAATAACTCTTGTGACATGAAAATAGAGGTGACGTGTCACAAGCCAAAACCTGCTGAAACTGAGACCTCAGCATCTATTAAAACATGACAGCTGAAAAGTAGGTTGCACACTCATACAACTGTGAATAAAGAATTGAGTCAGCTCAGAGTTTTTTTGTTGAGCAGAAGTTCCAGTTTCATATAAATATTAGTCACTAAATTGAGAAAGACATGTAACATTTTAACAAGGAACAGTACACAATATTCTTTTATAATAAAAACACTGGAGTATCTCACAAAGTGACATGGTCGAAGTTACTGAAGAATTTTCTCCCTTTTGCACACATTCAACAGACTGAATAGGAACACGTTTTTGAAAACATTAGAATTGGCTCATCTATTGCATCTAATAAAAGCAATAACAGAAACAGTCAACCAACATGGAGCAACATGGTAATGGTATTTCCTGAAGCATAATCCTTCAAAAAGACATTTACCTGACAGCTCGGATGGCTGTCTTGAATGTGGGGATCATATCTTCCATAGGGAAATCACTACTGTCCCCTCTGTCTTCTGCCATAGGTTCTCCTGTTCCTGCATCTGCAAAGCAGGTCAAAAAACCAGATGTGTGAACATCGCACCACACAGTATTTAGAGGGATGTCTGCCTGAATAAGGCACTACATAAAATGCATGCAATTTAATAAAGAAATATCTCTTACAGCTTCTTTTACTGGTCATGTCTTGAAAGGGATTTAATTATTTTGGGACAGCTGTAGGACACATTATTGAAGGATCTCCTCTCAGAGTCCAGCATTTCTGAAACACTGGAAACTTTTCCTTTCCAATGGTTCTTTGCCCAAATTATTTACATAAAGGCTAAAACAGGTGGTAGAAGACACAGGCCAAGTTCTCCTCTCACTGGCAGTGCCTGGAGCTCATGTATTTTCATGAAGGAGAAAATCAAATTCCTGATGTGGACACCCAGGCCACATCCATGGGAGAATGTCCAGCATGCAGTGGTGCCAGCTGGCACAAGAAAGGGGAAACTGTTATTTAAAGACCATTTAGATGTTAAGGACAAGGAGAGAAAAATGTGTGCTCGGGAAAGGTGAGAGGAAAAATGCCCTATAATGCTGTATGGAGACCCAATGGAAACCTCTGAGGTTTGGGGAGAGAGGGAAAGGGGAGAAGATGTGTCTATAAACAAGGTTTAATGAGATGGCAGTGAGGGCATATTTGAGGCTGTGGCAGGGCTGGATGCAGCCCAGGAGGGAGATACCTTAGCATAGCATCCTTGCTCATAAACCATGGCATGTGCTTTTTGGGGGATACAGACTGACAGCCCAGTGTGCCCACTTTTTCCAGGTCAAATATGCTGAATCCAGCACTGGCTTTACCCCCTATCAATTGCTGGTTTTGAGAAGGGCTGTTGTTTGATTTCAAGCACTGTGTTGCCTGGACTCCAGGACTAAATGCACTACATAAATCCAGGTACCAGACATGCTTGTCCCTAAAAGTCATAAACCTTCAACAGAATATGCAGAAAAACAAAGCAAAATGGGGAGAACAGGGGATGCATAGAAATAAATCAACACAGATGGGCTACCTTCTGAGCTTTGCCAAAAAGCGTATGCTTTCATTCGGAATGCAGTGCGAAAACGGTCCTTATTATTCAAGACAACATTCTTAGGCTCTTTTGAAGGACTTTCTTCAATAGCATCTACATTCAGAGGGGTAAATAGCTTTCCTTTAGTATTGGTACCACGAACCCGATCCAAGAGACCCAGCTTTTGGCTACAAAATAAGCAAAAGTAATCATTTTCCTCCTTTGTACACTATTAATTTCTTTTCATGATGCTTTAAGTACATAATGGGATAAATAATTGTTTTGTATACAAGGACACTGCTGGGGCTACCATAATTAATCAATGTCTTTGTAAGCAATAGTTAAGCTCCACAGATAATTAATGGCTTTTTATCAGCATTTTTTGGTATCAACATTGAAAATGTTACCAGAGGGTCATGCTAGCCTCTCCATGCAAGGTATCACAGTGCTTCAGCTCACGTAGCACACCTGAAGCAGTTTCATTATTAAGACATGAAACAACACTTCTGCCTTGGGCAGGGATGTCATTCACTACACTAAATTGCTCAGAGTCCCATTCAGCTCGGCCTTAAAACACTTCCAAGGATGGAACATCCACAACATCTCTGGGCAACCTGTTCCAGTGGTTCCAGTGAGGAATTTCTACCTGATGTATAACCTAAACCTCAGTTTGAGGCCACTCCTTCTCACCCTGTCACTACACACCTTCGTTAAAAGTACTTTCTTGCAGTCTCCCTTTAGGTACTAGAGGGTGCTTTAATGTCTCCTCAAAGCCTTCTCTTATCCAAACATAACAACCTCAACTCTCTCAGCCAGGAATAAAATAAAGTCAGATAAGCTGTGAACCAAGTAAATCACCAGCAATGCTCTGGCAAGGCTTTGGCAAGCACTGATTAGGGACATGGTAGGGCAGGATACCCAGTCTTCTCTCCACCATGACCTCCAGGAGTTGTAGAGAAGTGACAAATTTTATTCCACCGGTGATTCCTTGCACTGTCTGTCATCTTAGAGATTTACTGTCTGAACATATTTGTCTTTCAGTAACAACACAGAGATACAATTTAATCTACTTGCCATTTTACCAGCATCACTAACCCTCCTGACAGCCTGATGACTGGAATGATCTTAAGATAATCACTAATACCATTAAAATGACAATAGGAATAGGAATTTGCTAGTGAGTTTATCTATTTATATGTGTTCTGAACATTTTGTAGGTAATAGATGGTATAAATATTTGATTTGGTTGTTCACTTTGCTGCTCAAAGATTTGTTAATTGTGCATTTGTTAAAAACAAAAACAAATAAAATCCAGGTCTAAGCCATGGGAAGAAAGCCTGCTTTTTAACACATTGCTGGAACATCCCTAGGAGAGGTGAATTGTGCACATATGAAGAAGAGGCAGTTCTGTGTGGGATACCAGATCAAGTAAGTTGAGTGTGGGGAGGGAAGAAGCTCTCATAGCTGGCAGGTTTCTGAGAGCCACAGATGAGAGCTGAAGGATGAATAGCCATGGCTACCAGAAGAAAAAGTTAACAGGTATTCAATGCAGGAGGCTCAGCTGCAGCCACTACACCTGCTGGCAGGAGAGGCAAGCGTGGGAAGGGTCCACTCTGCAAAGACATGTGGACAAAGGTGGAGATGTGTGTGCAGGCCTTGCAAGTGTGGAAGAAGGACCAATTTCTAACTAAGAGCTCTGTCTGTTGCAGTATCCCACCACAATGGATGTTATCTGAGCATCACAGCTGTTGCAAGGTTTGAGTTTTGGGTTTTTTTGTTGGGTTTTTTTTTTGGTTTTTTTTTTTTTTGTGTTTGGTTTTTTGTTTTGTTTGTTTTTGTTTTTGTTTTTGTTTTTTTAAAACATGAATTACTGGGGTTCTCATCTTTGCTGTCTGTGTCTGATTAATATATCTTTGACCCAGGGAGTAATGAAATATGTTTCCCTTTCAGAAAAAGATGCAAGCACCAAACCTTTGGGTGTAGGAAGTTTGTCCAACCCTTCTGATGTTTCTTTTTGATATGAAAATATTTGTGAATGTGATTTCTGCAGCCTAAGAAAGCCACATATTTACCATTACTGCACGTATGAAGTGCACATGTGTGTGAGTCCTGAAATGGCAACCAAGGAGGATATGAGACACAGATTTAGTTCTGATATATCAGCATTTCCAGGAGATAAAAGCATGTATTTGAGTGAAGAATTAGAACAGTCTAAATGAATTATATCTATAATACTCAGACTTTGCCCTAATGTCATTTCCTGAAGAGTTCATGGCATGGGGGAAAGATGCACAAAGCGCAGAAAAATGTATGGAGCCAAATTGAGAATTACTTTCTTCTTTGTAGAAAAATATGAGATGTTGCCTCTTGACATCTGTGACAAAATATGTTTTGGGCAGTCTCACATTTGGGTTTAAGATCTTGTTTTAAAAATTATTTTCATAGTTCTTGCTTTTGGGGTACAATCTTGATCTGCTTTGCCCACCAAGGTTCTGTCAACACTGAACTGATGGTGGGGGCAGACTGCCAGCAAGTGATTTGTTTTCTACTAACTTAGGGAGATCCTGCACCCTCTTTTCTGCATCACTTTCACTTCTCTGTTTGACTGCGCTTGAGAGCAGTACTGCTTTACAAGACAAGTTTTAATTATTGGTGGACTTTGAATTCTTCAAGCACTCAGCTGTGATACATAGGGCAAATATATACAGGAGAAGATAACTAATGAGCAAGTTTTAAAAGGGCATGAAATATAAAGGTGAGGAAGTAAAATTCAATTGAATGGTTAGCGTGTGGGATTTTTGGGTGGGTAAAGTAAGGAAAATAAATTCTCATGTCTAATTAATAATAAAACCAAAGGAGGAATTAATTTTGAAAAGTACAGTCAAGAAGAGTCTAGAATCATGCCACTTCACTGAAAAGAATTTTAATGCAAAAATACCAAAAATCTAGTTAAGTGATAACAGTAAGACAGGCAATATAAACTGATGGGCCTGAAGGTGTTAGAGTGAGCTTGTGAGAGCAAGTATTTTTTAATATAAAGAAAAAAGAGCAATGAAGCATGGTCACCCTGGTGGTGATCTTTGCAGACTGAAGAAGAATCTGGAATAAGATACAAGAAGGGAGAAACCAAAGCAGTTTTAAGATGAGGAGATCTGTTCCATGATAATAAATGAGAGTTTGTTTCTGGGTCTGAAAAAATTGTGCAACAGGCTTTTTGTGGAGATAGCTTTCTCCAGGTGGGGGATTACAGGTCACTGACAATGGATGATTGATATATGAATCTCAAATGAAAGGAGGAGTCAAATGGTCACACACTACACACTGGCTTTGAGTAAATTATTAAATATCACAAGATCTGAGTTAGTAACACTACAGACAATCTCTTAAGAGAAAAATATCTTTAAGGAACAGAACCTGAAAGAAGCAGAAGATAAAGGAAGGTAAAGAAGCAGAAAACTAGGTGAGGCGAAAGACTGCTGTTGTTCTCAAGGTGCCATTTAGTACTACATTAAAATAATATAGCTGTCATTTCATGTAGCCTCTGACTCTAGAAACTTGCTTAGTTCTTCAAAATACATATCCAGTTGTCCCAAAGTTTTCCCCTTAAAACTCCTGTGATAACAGCCTTGCATACCAGAAACAAAGGAAGCATAAAGTGAGGCAAGTATCTGTAGGGATCAGACCAGAATGAAAACGGGTCAGTAAATAAAACAAAGTATCCAAAATACTAATCTAGTCATTTTATGATTATTTTGTTTTGTTTGGGTTTTTTGTTTGGTTTTTTGGTGTTTTTTGGTGGTGCTTTTTTTTTTTTTTTTTTTTTTTTTTTTTTTTTTTTTTTTGCTTTGTTTTGTTTTGCTTTTTGGAGGGTTTTTTTGGTTTTTTTGTTTTGTTTTGTTTTAAAGTGTAGGACAGCAATATAAGCAAGATATGCATAAATCTGTTATATAGCTATGCAAGACTAAGACTGAGCAAGATTTTATATCCTCCTCATAGATAAAATCAGAACAAAATACTCCTCTGCATTTAGTACAAAACCCTACTTATTTGCAGTGACATTTTCCACTGCGTATGTTGGCACACTCATTTGTGGGGTGTGATGGTTTTTTTATATTTTTTTTTTTTCAGTGGGGTGGGACTGAAGGTAGGTAATACAAACTGAAAGGATTCCTAGATTTTCTTTTTAGATTTTGGAGCTATCCCTGATGATAAGTGTCAATTTAGGAAAGAAAGTATTCTCCAAAGACTGTTGCTTAGCATCTTGAGTTTATGAGTTAGAATTCATCTGATCTGTTTTAAGCTGTTTAAAAAGTTAAATTTTCTGTCTAAGGCTACTCTTTAGACCCATTTCATAATCAGTGGGAAATCAGCAACTCTAACCAGTGAGTGGGGAGAGCGTGGTTCAGTCTGGGATGACTTTACCCTTGGGGAACTTGGCTCTTGTTATTGAATACAGAAAGATGTAGATGAGAAGTCATCTAAAAATTAGGTCTCTACTCAAAGTTACCTGAGCTGAAGCCTTCCTCATTTATTGAATTCTGAAGATTAACCCTTGAAGTAACATTCAGATTCATAACAGTATGGTTATGCAACAAATATAGACAATTGTGTTCATATCCGGCAGCCAGAGCAGTAAAATAATGAGAAAATAATTCATCAGCTTCACATCAAAATATATGACCATGTGTTGTATAAAAAGAACCCAGAACAAAACCCAAGCTTCTTTCCAGATAACGACTCTCTGTTATCAGGGAAAAAAAATGGACTTTGCTCTCATGTCAAAGGAATGAAATCTGGATCTGCTGGAGTTTTAATTTTCACTGATCTTTTTAGAAGTACTGAGGAACCGTTTGTTGGCATGGCACAATCTCCTTCGTTAAAGCAGCATGCTCATGGCTCAGTCCCAGGGCGCGAAGCATGCGCAGATCACACCATCCCCCTTGAGAGGGGCTAGGACAGTGGTTCCCACTGGTCACGGCTGCTTCTCATCTTTCACACTCCCCCTTCTGATGCTAGCCACTCTTCCTCCCCTGGGAACAGTGGTACCACTCCTTTTGGCTTCCTTACTTTCAATAAAGTATGATTCTCAGCTTCCAGCACAGTTCTAGAAACTGGGAGGTACAAATCCATCCCAAACATGCTGACAAAAATGCAGGGTAGTTTCTCTGACTAGCTTGGATAAATCACCATTTCTTGTCTTGCACACTATTGCATCCTGTCTCTCCAAACCCTTTGAAATGGGACACAGGAGGAGAATTCCTTAACTCTGTGGTAGATACAGATCACCAGAAAGAGAGGAAGGTGAAACATAAAGAAAAATTCAGCTCTTAAATATTTGTTCCCTTAGAGCAGTGGGAATTATTTTAGACCACCTGAGAGATTATTTTGATGGCTTGATATAGAAGAGATGGCTGAATTCTGCAGCACGTTTTACTCAGAATAAAGAATAAAGAGTGGGAACCACTGAACTAGAAATATTCTCCAGAAAGAGTCATGCAAAGAAATAATGCATTTACATCCCATCATGCAAGCCAGATACTCTCCTCTCTATCCTTTTCCTAGTATTGGAGTTTCATAAGCAAAGGTTACGTGTATGAGGAGAAAAACAGTGAATTAATTCTAAGAGTGAATCAAACATCCCTCTGCCATAGATATACCACTTTCACCTAACAAGGACAAATGATAATCAGGTAATTTTTTCATATTTTTCACAGTTTAGAATCACTAGTGCAATTACTCTCAGGTAACTGGAAGCAGAAGGAAGTCATGTTTACTTCAGCATTTTTGTACCTTATCAGCTGAACTTATATGGGTGAACTTAGCTTTGGAAAATCAAAAATTCTGAATGAGGTTTCCAGAAGTAGTCTGTATTCTGCTTTGAACACTTCTCAATATAAATTAACACCAAACTAATGTTATGACAGACATGAATTTTGCAGTGAATCTGGCTCAACTGATCTCAGACAGTCCATAAGATTTCTTAAGATAAAACAAAGAACATTTCACACTTCTGAGGTAGTTCTAAACTTTAGCCAATCAACTTTACCTCTTAGTGAGCAACATTCTTTCAGAGATGATCTCACAAAAATGTTCTGTCTCAAAATAGTTGACTACAGCTTCCTGAAAACTAAAGACTTTGCACCCTGAATCTTGAGGTCTAAAATATCAAGTTTCTAATGTGTGAGGAGGAAACACCCCTTCTAAGTCAACAAATTTACACACTCTTTGGTGGTGTACATCCTCACTGGTATTTAAGAGTGGGTATGACTCAAAATCCAGACTCACCTACCATCTGGATTATCTGGCCATAAACATGAGCACAAGTCAAAACTAAAGCTCAACTTTGATGCCGTTCAGAAAAAGAAAAAGCCTTTACATACACTAAATATCTTTGTTTAGCCCCTTCTCTCATCCACACTTTCTAAAGGGATTGGAGATGGATGAAAATAAACAATGTCACAGAAATATATGGAAAGAATAATCAAAACCCAATTTGTTGTGAAAATAGGATGGATATTTTTCACCAATGGATGCAGCCATTGTAGGTAGAAATGGATGGTGACCCACTTTGTGCTTAAAAGTGAACATATCATGTATCAAGTAATAGAGAAAAAATTGAACTTCAAAATCAGAGTCTCTTGACTATTTTGCATGAGCCAATCACCAAATGAAAAAAAATGGAGTGCTTTACTTGCTGCTCTCCAAAAGCTGAAGAGCTCCAGCTAGAAAAGCTGTGTTGCATGTTGATGACTTCATGTTTGTGGAATGAAGTTGGAATGAGAATAACCAGCTAAAGTTGAATGACAGCAAGGTGTGGGATAGAGCAAAATACTTTGTAATTCAGTCAAAATATTATTTTTAATGATTTGTCTTTCATATTCCTGAAATGCCACAAACGATTTCTGTGTCTCTTTGTAGGAATGCAAAGTTCTTAGCCCTCATCTTAGGTTACAGTTCAGCAAGATATTTAAGCGTGTCACTAACTTTATTTAGATGGTCAAATGCATCCACTGGTTTTCCATTTGCTGAACCAGAACCTGCAAATACACATGCAAAGATGTTGTTCCACTGAACTCGAATTCAAAGTAACTTGCATGAATTAAGTTGGCAGGGTTGGGACTGCATAAGAAACAGTTTAGCTCTTATAGTATATTTTTCTCACAGTAAATTTCAATATTATTTGCGGACTAGGCTGGTTCCATTTCCATTTTATAGAAACAGAGAAAAGCATCTTTCTCTAAGCAGGTAATTGGGAGAGCCAGGATAATATCCCATGTTTTCTGAACAGCAGAACAATGAACTATTTGCAAGGTCATGCAACTTCTTTTTTATGCTTAATAACTTTTCAGTCTTATTGTCCCTTATTTTTGATGGTGGCTAGGTGAACTATTTTAGTAAAAACAGAAAGTGCAGGCAGAGAATGGCATGCAAGAAATATGAAAAGAATAAGGCTCAACTGTTACTTGAACGTATATACCTAAGTTTTCTTGTGAGGCTTGATCCAAAGAATGACTCCCTACTAAACATGACATTACTGTAAAGTGAAGAAAAGTTATTAAGATGAGACGTTAATGATTATCCATGAAAAGCTCTATGAAAAAGAATGGGAGCCTTTCATTTGTAGTTCATGTAGTGTGAAGATCAGAGTGGCTTTTTTTTCCTTCCTGTTTTGGGCAGATATATCAGGATTAAATGCTTACAGTGACATTTTACACCTTGCAAAGTAGGATTTATTTTTCATTTTGTTGTCAACATTGGCAGCACAAAAATGCACCACATTTCATGAATTCTTTAATACTCATGTAATAGGAAGGACAGGTACTGATTATGCCACTTTAAAAAAATCAAATCAACTTTCTGAAGGCACAGAAATATTATTTATCTTGTAGAGATAAGGAAACAGGGATAAATTACTTGTCTGCAGTCACATAATAATGGGTCTAGGAATTGTCTAGTTCTAAAGCTAGACAATGGCGATCAGGAACAAGACCCTAGGAGAAAGTTCAAAATTCTTCACTAAAGTGCTTGTACATGCAAGTTTCAACACCAGTGAAAATCAGTGGAACAGCTGCTAACGACAGCACTGAAAAATCAGGCCCCAGTATTCATTCCCTAAACATAGACATAAAAAGTTTGCTCAGAATAAAAATATATCCAGCAAGCAAACGCCCACCCTAAATGTAGGTCAGGCTCCCAAATGTTTGCTGAATGATTCGCTGCATGCCAGCAGAAATGAGCATTAGTATATTTTCCTCATCTCTCTTCTTGAGAGCTGAACAGATGAAAATACAGGGAGAGAAGCAATTGCTGTGTGAGATTTCATGGGGCTGTGAGGTTTAGGCACTGATTAGGATGAAAAAGCTAGTGTCACCTCTGGCATGAAGTCAGTAAACTCACCGTCAGTGAGCCACTGAGAGCACAGTCCCAGCTCCTCCTGGGCTGGGGGGCTATACAGGGCCTATAGGGATGAAGCTGTTCCTAAAGAACAGCATCACAGTTCCTCCTTCACTGTTTACAGGACAAAGTCGAGCTCCAGTCCAAGGTCCTCTTCATCATATCTCATATCTTCACAACTTTATTTGAAATGGAGTGTCAATAAAGTCTTGGATGGCTGCCAAAATATACTTGATTTTCCACTATGAAAAGTTCTTCCTTGCAGCCTTTCCTTGGGATCCAACTTCTGAAATGGACTTTTCCACTCATTTATGACACCTGTGTTCTTTCCAAATGTTCTAAAAACAAGTTCCTGTATCTATCTGTGACTTTTTCATGATGCCAGCTCCTGCTTCTCTCCAGATTTAGGAGAGATCCTAGAAGGATCTGTCAGAGGTTCAACTCTAGAAATGCGGAGTTCCTAAAGAGCTTTCACAATTCTCAGTACAAACTCCATCACCTAAAATCCTTCCCATCCTCAAATTTTAACTCAGCTAGGCCTCTTTTTTTAGTTTATTAAAAGCTTCTGTGAAAACTTTGGACCAATTCTTCTCTCTCCTTTGTCAACCACAGATCAGATAATGCAATTGATTACTGCAGAAGAACTTCTACTTATTTACTTTCTCATGAAGTACTTAACTGGTGGAAGAACCTAGAGACTGAGGACACTTATGGACTACTCTCCCCATTAGGACCACATTCCCTTGTTGCTCATTTATTTCAATACAGTCAAAGCACAAACTTTAGTGGAGTACGAGTAATAATTTTTACACTAAATTGCTGCAGGAGGAAGAAGATTTTTTTTTAATTATCTGATTTGTAAATAAGAGTTTTATGAGAGATGGGATGTGCTACTGTCAAAACAACCAGATTTTATGGCTCAGTCTCATTTCTATTGAAGTCAGTGGATGTTCCCACAAGTATCATCATATGTCTGTTTACCTGGAGGGTTTCCAATCTCTTTAATTGAATGCTTCATTCCATAAACACATTTCTGCTAGCAAGAAGGCTCCCATGCAGGTGTACTGATGATTGTGCTGAGGGTTATTATATATATAATAAAGTAAAACCAAGTTATATCCAGGTAGAATGAGGGGCCTTAGGATTACAGCTTTAAAGATTTTGAGCTGTGAGTCATATTTTTCCATTTTTAATTCAGTGTGTCAACATAAAATGATTTTGACTGGCTGGAAAGCCACAGTAACTCAGAACTGCTGCAGGTGCAGGTGCTCCTCTAGTGGGGCTGTGACCAGCAGCCCTTGAATTGCAGCAGTCATTCTCTTACCTAATCTGCTGCTGCATCTCAGTCAGAACGTTTTGACTCAAGTTATTGAATTGCATATTCAAAAGGATTTCAGCTCCTAAGCTCTTTCCTACATATTAATGATAAAAATTCAGCTGTTACTAAGATGGGAAATGGTTAAAATCTTCAGATGTGCACTAATGCAACTGAGCTTGCTCATGACTGCTCAGTCTGGGGAGTGCCATGGTTGTAAGAACTTAAGGTCCATGGGGGTTCACAAACTGGGCACCTCACACCCAGTCATCTTTGAGGAGGGGCAGGCAAACTCATGATTTTGGTGGCAAGAGGAGGAAGACATCAATAATCTGTCACTAGAGCACTTGTTTGTATTGTAAGAAAACTTGAGATAGGTTTTTCTTCTCTGCTAAATGGAGCTTGAACTCTAAAAATTTCTAGGAGAACAGTAAGCATTAATCTTTATTTTTTGGCCAATTTTCTTTATTGAAATTGTCATGCATTGCACGAAATGTTTAAAAAACAAAATAAAAACATAATTTTTCATCAAGCCAGAGACTGGAACTCAGACCTGACCTCTGGCTTAGAGTTTTCAAATATAGCTACAATTCTTGTTCCTTTTCTCTGTGCTGTAAATGTGGATGCAAATTGAATTAGCTTCAGCACAAGTCTGTGGAACTAATCATCCTTTAATTGTGATTGAATTTCATGGCGGATGGCCCACTGATTGCAGTGTAACGTTGTTTTGACTTATGATTTTTTGTATGTGCATTCTACTTATCTTAAGAGGCTTATAAATATATCATTTCCATTTGAAAATTTGCAGGATGACTGACAGTGGCTGCCCTGCTACACTCTTCAGTGGTTGACCAGTTTTGGAGCTAATGATTCCTTCATTCTCTTTGCTTGTAAATACTCCACTGTGACAGGGAGTTTTCCCATTTTTCTCAGCACAGGTGGCACCAGGTCCTCAAACCTAATCTAACTTTTACAGTACTGCCAGAGATATTGACTATCTTGCTGTTACATCATAGACACCCATCTCTGCATTTATTGTCAAGAAATCTTTGCACATAGCGAACTGTCACTGACTCACACCACAACATTGTTCTGTGCAAGACTGTGGAGCAACAACAGCAACCAGAATCTTACATTCCCCCCATTAGCCTGGATGCTAATCCCTGGCTCTGCAGCATGGATCAAGAGAAATCTAGACCATGATTAGTCATAACAAACGATAAAGCTGTTTACAGACAATCAGCAAGCAACACTGCCTTTGTATAATTAGCATTTTAGCTGCGGTGTTAAACTAGAAAAAAAAGCAAGCAGTTAGGAAATGGATTTGTTAATAATTTTTAATGATTACCTGTGGTGTTAGTAGCATGATTTAGTTAACAGCTCACGAATCCACAAAGAACTATTTAGCTTGCATCCTCCAACAGCTGTATTAAAACATATATATATAATAATGACAGCTACATACCTGGCAGTACCATCCAATTGCTCTTTCCTTTTATAGAAGAGAGGATGCATTACAAGAAAGCAAAGAGAGAACAATCACATCATAAATTCAGCATTTTTAAAAATATAAATTGCTCATCTACTTAATCTACTGCGGATACCTTATACCTCTTTTTTAACTGACAGAAAAAGCATAATAAAAGCTACATTTTCTAACTAAAGAAAAAAAAAAAGAAAGAAAAAAGAAAAAAGTTATATAGATTCCTGAAACCAATCTGTGCTGCTTATATTGACAATCCAGTCTTTGGTGAGAAGAGATCTCACCTGTCCTCTCTCCCAGGATCTTATTTGAAAACACCCATTACATTTCAGGATGCATTTGAATCACAGAAGAACCTACACACAATGAGTAAGCTTGAAGTCACAGTAATGAGTCCTGACTCCTTATGAGTTTGAGCATTATTCTCTGAAAAACCCTGCAGTCAAGAAATCCCAAAGAAATTACTCTGCAATGGAAAATGTGGAACTAGACAGAGAGTGAAAAGAGATTAAAAAAAGAGAAGAAGTGTACCAACCCTAAATATAACTCTTTCAGTGTTAGGGGGTTTTTGGTAGAGGTTTCCTTTTTGGAGCACATGAAATTGAGTCTAAAAACATATTGTGACTAAAACAAAGAAAGGGTGAGTATTTGTAATTTACCCTTTGTGGAAGCAGGAGTCTGAAACATTTCAAGTCAGTCTCGAGTGATAGTCAGAGCTCCAGTATCAGAGCAATGAGAACAAGAATGGGGAGACCTGTGAGCTGAACGGCAGCTTAAGGGCACTTTATACAGGATGAAGCACATCAAGACCAGGAGGAAAGTTTAAAGCACTGACTTGCATATGTAATGCCCATTATTAGCAGCTGATAGTCTCTAACTAAAAGCTTTGGCTTTTCATAGGGTGACATCGCTTTTATTTATTAAAAGAAAAACCTAACAAGAAAAACCAAACAAACAAAGAAACATTTTAAAATGTTAAGATCTGAACATGAGAAAGATGCCATTTGACAGGAAAGGAGATTGAAGATTAATCTAATAACCATGAACATATAAACATCCATTTAATCTGAATTTCTTTATGTATGGAATACTTTCACTGAACTCAGAAGTGGTGACTGAAATTAAACCACTACCTCAGAAAACATTCCTCTTCTTCAGAAGAGTTTTCTGGAAACCATCTGTTACCTAAAAAAGCCCCATTGACACACACACACATATATATTTTTATATATATATATATATATATATATATATACAAAGTCTGTCTACCCTTTCCTGACTGATACTTCACAAAAAAATGATGATGGAGAGGGGGACAATGCACTTACCTGAAAAATGGAAATGACACAATTGATTCATAAAACCTCCAGGTAGCAACTAAATCAATCCTGTTGGGGTTAGTAGCATAGTATCTCCAGGCAGCCTAAATTATAAAGGAGAGGAAATAATTAATGTTACGTGAAGTTATTTCCCAGCTGACTGCAGCCAGACTCCTTCAAAGAACATAACGATGCACCTGAATGACTATTTGGAAATTAATTACTAATCAGCCATACCAAATGAGTGTCACTATATGAAAAAACTCTTGACACTGACTTTTGATCAGGGAGGGCTGTTAAAGGAGACAGCACATGGAGAGAACCACTAACAGAACATGACATTACATTAAACTAAACTGTTTTTTAATGTTCTGTCTTGTATGTCTAAAAGAGCTCCAAGCACTGCTGGACTTGTCCAGTAATTCTGAAGTACTTAAGATAGTTTGTCCCCGAATGTATCATCAGAAAAAATTTGCTGAGCAATTTTCTACTTCAGCATTTAGTTCAAAATAAAATTCTAAAAAAAAAAATAATAAAAAAATCTCCAACCTAAAACCCACTAGCTAAATAAGATACCTGATCAGTGGAGATGCTTTAAATTAAAATTAAATTCCATTAAATTTCATTCGCAACTCATGCCTGAAGCCCACTCTGTTTGTTAAAGTGTTTTTTTAATGAGAACAGCCATGAATTTTAATGCCATTCAGCCTGTTTCTCCTGAGGACTGATTTGATCCTAAGCACTAATGCTTCCATTTGTTATCACAGAAACTTTCTCTGTCCCTCTGTGAAAATGCTGCCATTTACTTAACTGCTATCAGGACATTCTCCATACTTAGTAAGAATAAATAATTTCAGATTTGGCAGCACACAGACTAATAATAATAACAATAATAATAATATAATTTTAACTTTAATATCCTGAATTCATAACAAAGGCTATAACTGATGTCCAAGTAAAGTAAGGGCTCACTTCCCATTGAATTTTTGGATCATCCAGTGACATAACAGAAGATACAGAGTGTGTTTTAGTTTTTAAAACCGACATATACTCTTTATGTTATTTAGCTTGATTGAAATTGTCACTGTCTATTGTGTTACTTCTGTTGCTGTTTTCACATCAATAAAAATATAACTGCGCAGAATAGCATTTTCTCGAGGGAACTGAAAAAAAAAAAGAAATCCCTTTATTTTGTAAAGAATGTGTTTTAAACAGCTTGTTTTCTGTGATTTTGTGGCAGTGATGCAGAAGCCAGTCGGTTTACAGAAGCTAGCAGATGAGATCCTTTCTTCAAAAGACACTGTTCTTCTGAAAGATATTCTGGGAGCTGAAAGATTCCTCAAAACTGTAAAGGCTTCTGGATTATCTAGCTCAGCATGAAAATTTGACAAATACAAATTCTCATCTGCAATGGGAAGTGAGAATTTGGGCAGGGGAAGAGTGCTGGCCCTGTTAACATGACGCAGCAACCTTCATGCACAACACTTTTCCAAGGAAGAGGAAAGCAGCCGCAAACCTGAATGAGCTCAGCTGCTGGCTTTCTTCTTTTCTCAAAATGCTTTTGACGATGCTGCTCCTGGACCTTCAGTGCCAGCCCTGACCCCAAAATTCCCTGAAAGCATAGAGTGATGCAAGATTTTAGACATTTCTTATTCAGAGCAAAAGGGATTAATGATGAGAGGATGCACGTCTGTGGGTGGAGATGGAGATGGCTACATGGAATCTTTGTGCAGTTCCCATGCCTTTCCTGCTGCTCCACTCATGGGACAGGAGGTTGTCCTGACCCTCTCAAGGACCACAGGCCACATCACATCATTGAAAGGTCCTCAACAGGCTTCTTCAATGTCTACTGCCTTTCCAAGCTGGAGGCATCCAGGTGCTGTGCTACTTTCCATTTCCACTGAAATTCTACTTGCATGACACAAAGGCTGTGCTAAACCATACTTTGGATCTGCTCATCCTCTGTGAAATTATTTCCAAGTCTGAATCTAGAGGAAAAATATCCTAAAATCTGGGCTTGGGACAGCTTCTCTTTTTATTCAGCCCAGCTCAGTCAGAATTTATCCTATTCTTATCTGAGGATGTTGCAGACAAAGGAATAAAGGGCTGGGTAAGATGGGTCAAATTCTAATTATTACAATAGCGAAGCCCAAATATTTTTAAAATATGTCTTGTGGGGTTTATGCTCATACCACTAAATTACCATGTGCCAGTGTACAATCGCATGAACTGCCTTGTGGTTTTTCAGATTGTTTTCTAGCTGGATTACTTCTGTCCTGTGCCAACTAGCACTGCCAGACAATGCCCACATAGTGATTTGAGGAGTAATGGGGTGAAATATTATATTATTGGGGTGAAAAGAGGTTCTGTACAAACTTGGGAAGAAGCAAGTTCCATTTACTGATAGAGACCTGCTCAAGTCTCTGGGGTACTTCTTTAAACAGGATTTGGTTCCACTGATGATTTCATTAACTTTACCCTCTTTGCAAGTGCACAGCACTGGGCTGTGTCTAACAGAGGAGGGGAAGGTACTTACTGCAGGAAGAGCAAAGAAAGACACTCCAATGAGAGAGAACGTGGCTGCAATCAGCCGTCCCTCCCATGTTTTGGGGGTCTTGTCACCGTATCCAATCGTAGCGAGAGTGATCTGTGGGCACAAGGACCAGGGCTTGATGTAAGAAAAGCAAAGCCAACAGCTCTGTGTAAATGTCACCATGAAAGCTGCTTAACTCACTGAGCCCTATGGGTGCTCATACACAGCTTTGTGAAATAAGATCTTGAGGACAGGCCAATGAATTTTTTGGTGGTATCACAGCCTCAAGGCACTGCATGGAAAATGGCTTTAGTATCAAAGCAGCTGCCTCTTTCAGATGCATTTGCTGCAGGTGAACTCCACATGAATCTGCTGCCCACCATCAGGACACAGTCAGGGATTTGCCAGTTAACAGCTCGCAGACCCTTAACAACCTAGTCAGAGCTGGCTCTATCTGAGACCTGGTCTTTTTAAAACAAAGATATCTTTGTGAAAACTTTTTCCTTTCTTGCACAATTTTAATTTTCCAACTGTGTATATTTTCTCACCACTGAGACTGTATCTAAATGTCCTGGATATAAAAGAACATGGAAACATCCAGGTGTTCTATGCAACACTTGGTATCTTTTGACTAATAATGGGGGTAGGGGAGTATCTTACATTTATGAGCAAAGTACATTAAATAAAAAGTATGCTGCTGATTTTAAGTCACAGCATGACACAGACTTCCTTGACTATCAGCAACAAAGCAACATGAGTTCTGGAATGGCAGGAATATCTGTGATTGAATGAGTAGTGGAGCAAACCAATACTCCACTCCTAATCAGAAAAGAAAAGAAAAGATATATCAAAGGTCCCTCTTTCTCAGCATCCGAGCACCAGTGGAATTCCCTGATCTTTGGGGAATGCATGTAAGATATGAGAATTATTACATTAATCTTTCCAGAAATGTATTTTACTTCCTCCATCTGAAAGGAGGACAACTTCAGTCATTGGCTCCATAAGAACCAAACTTCCCATGAGTATCTCCCAAGCTGCCCAAACACTTGGTGCTCTTTGACAGCCCAACTGACCTGGCCACTGGCCAGCTCTGGTTCTGCCATTCCCTGAGGAGCACAGCTCTCACAGGCAGGGCACTGCTGGCATGAGTGCTCAGTCTCCCATAGTGCAGTTACACCTGAAGAGGTAGTCCTCTAAAAGAGAGGTTTCCAGACACCAGGAACACAGATTGATTTCTGAAAGAGATTTAATCACCTAAGGGCCTTTTTCTGAAAATCAACAGGATTGTAGGTTCTGTTCATTGGTTGTAGGGGCACCCTAACCTTGGCAGTGTTAGGGTGTAATATGCCTTTCACCCAAATACGACACCACTTGTACTGTAATCCCTAAAATTTTATCTCTTCTTGGATAGGAAGTTTTTAAGAACAGCCTAAAGTATTTTTGGAGTCACTTACCAGCCCCCACCACAGTGCATCTGCATAGGTTTCAAACTCCTCTTTCATCTCCACCCCATTAGCATCTTTTTCAGGAACATCTTTTTCAACCAGATAAACAAGAAATGAGGATAAGATGAGTGTCAGGAACCCAATGTACCAAGCAGTGATAAGTTCCTGCAAAAGAAACAGATGAACATGGAGGGGCTGAAAAGAGCCTCAGTATTCACAGTGGCAGAATAAACATCAAGAGGAGAGAAGATTAGAGGGTAACAGCAGAGCTGTCACTGCTGGCTTTGGTCACATCCATGACCAGCTCAGCTCAGCACTTAGTGGGAAATAATGCAGAGATTTACAAGAATTAGCTCTTACACAGAATCTTCCTTAGGAACGGCCTGGAGGAATCTGCACTTGTGGTTCTACATTAGGCTGGGTTAAGGGCTTAGCTGCACTGCAGCACAGGGGGCTGCAAGGCTCTGACCCAGACCTTGACTCTTTCCTTTCCTTCTGCCCCTGGGCTTGGTCAGTCTTGGCAAGCAAATCTACAGCTCTGCCCTGTGCCTGCCTCCAGAGAGCCAAGGCTGCAGGATGCACTGCCATCTCTTCAGCCATATCAAAGCAGATCCTGTCATGAATTATGTTTTCAAAGTGAACTCATGCAATAAGAACAGACCTTGAAAATATTCTGTGTGCAAACAAACGTTGCTGTTTTAGAGAGAATGACTAAAGTGGAGTGTATGTCTAATCCTACAGAGATGGGGCATGCAGCCATGCAAGTTAAAATCCCAGGATCCCAGTAGTTTCTAAAACAAGGCAGAAACTTTTTTTTTAAAGATCTTTAAATCTAGATTAAAAAAAAAAATCAATATTCCAATTCATTTTTTATCATTCATATTAGTCATTCATCTGATTAAATTCCCTGTATTGGGACCAAAAAAAATGTAGCTGATAACTTTGTAATTGAATCTTGAGACAAATGAAAAACTTTCTTAGCTAACTTCTGGTGCACAGTCATAGAAGGAAACTGCTAGCAAAATTGTTTTGTCATTGTCTCCAGTAAAGCAAAGATCTCATAACTCCTTCTAATCTCCCTCAGCAAGCTGAGGTCTTAAAGTGCATGGTGGGAACCAGACAAGCTATATCTGAATGAAATCCCACACAATGAAGCCTTTAACATTTTCTGAACAGTGTTTTCAGTGCACAGACTTCTTCCATGATCTGTTTCCTGAGAAACATTTTTGACATAAGTGTTTATCTGCCACCTGTCTTGTAGCAAGTTTATATGAGGAAGAAGCAGAAGTTTGTAAGAAATGAAGCATGGTGGGCATCCCCATCAGTCCCTACACAGAAGCAAAGCCTAAATATGCTATGCCAGCTGGCATATTGACTTTCAAAACCCCCTAAAATGTCAAGAATGTCATTCATTGGTAAGAAAAGAAAAAGCAGTATGTAGTGGAGTATACATAATTTTTCTACATCCTGTGCAGATGAGAAATCTCATCTAGAGGATTTTTAAGCAGATAGTTTTTAATTTGTAATATTTTCTTGTGGAAATTCAAGAACAAAAGTACCTGTCTGGTGTAAGACAGGGTGTGTCTGACTACAACATGAAGTTAGACCAAGCAAAGATGACTTTAGAAATGTTTGCATGTCTGGGTTCCCACTGTGTCCATCTCTGTATTGTCTAACCTAAGCTTCCAAAGAGAAATTTTACAAGTAGCTGCATGGGAAACCACATTTCTGTGCACATTTCTCAGGCTAATCAGCCTCTTTCCATCCCTTCAGAGTCCTGCTCCATCTGTTGATCAGAGAAGTCTGAGAAGCAACTACAAACATATTGCAACTTCCCAGGCATTTTTTTGTCAAGGATTCCAGCATCCTTCACTATACAAGGGATGTCCCTGCTTCCATTCACAGTAAAGGCAAAATTCTTGTTGTAACATGTGGGAATGAATGTGCCCTGACTTCCCAGCACCACTAGTGAGCACAGAAAGGCAAAACAAGGGGCAGAAATGGTTCAGAGAATGGAAAAGGGAATAAAGCTGAAAGAACAAAACTGTATTTTGAACTTTTAGCCATAACCCCAAGACACTGCTGTACCTGTGCATCCCCTCTCTTTCCTTTTCATTTTCTCCCCAAGCCCCAGCTGAGCCCAGCAAGCTCCTCACTTACTTTGCTATGTGCACAAATAGCTGATCCTAAAAGTTTCCAGGTGCCGCCCCGCCTGTCCATGCGGAGCATCCGTAGGATCTGGAGGAAGCGGAGGCTTCTGAGAGATGTAGCCAGAACATTGCCCTGGTTCCCAACAGCAACCACTGGCACTGAAGCAATCAGCACAAAGATATCTGCAAGGCGAAAAGAGCAGAGTTTGCCAACAAAAGTGGCCCCATCAGCTGCTTTTTAATCCCATCTGGTTGTGCTGCAAATTTCCCTAGGCGAGTTTCGAAGCTGTCTGAAAATGCCTTCTCCTGCCAATTAATCAGATATCTGCACCTGCCACACAGTCAGTATCAGGCACAGAACCTCCTAGAAAGCCTTGGGATCTATTTACAGATCAATGCACTGGACTTGAGACACTGAGCTCACTTAGGGATGTATGGAAATAGTGTCCTAATGCTGAGAGAAAGTCAGCCTTAACTTTATCTGTACCACTGGAACACCACAGTGAACAGGTCAGCAGATGAGAAATTAAGGTTTGATAGTAAAAATTAACATTTTATTCTTTTGACTGAGTTTTCCACTAAAACCTTGAAGTCAGTACTACTGTTTTTTTTTGTTTTCTTTTTTTTTTTGTAAGTGCTCATAGAACCAATTTGCTGATAACTGAAGAGGTTTGAAATGTGAATAAATTATTTTTATTTCCTTTCTTTTCCTTGTTCCCCCCTGCTTTTTGATCTAATATACATATACAAGAAAAAAGTGGTACCAAACAGCTTCAAACATTCTCTGTGCACTCAGCCTCTGAATTGTCTTTATATTCTCTTTCCAGTCAAAAAGTCTGGATTTCAGACTTATTCACTTCCACTCATTCGGAAAACAAATTTGCATCAGTGACAAATGAGAGATGATTTTATAAATCCAGGATATCTCCTAGTTTTTACCCAGATATCAATGAAGATTCATACTCAGAACTGAGATTACACTTAGAAGGAATGACACAGTATCAATCCCACTTGCTCACATTCTGCTGCCTTCACAGACCTACTAGAAGTATAAAAAGTATCTGTACAACAATAGCACCCAAAGGAGCATTACTCAATTGAGAATAACACAGATGCACAAAGAAAATTTGTCACAATTTTACTACCATTTAGATCCATGAGATAAACAAAAGGAGGGAGAAGAAAGAAAGGCTTTTATTCATGCAGCACAATGGCTCCCAGAATGTTATGTGCTGTGCAAATAAAGAAAAAAACCCAGTGCTTGTGCTTGGCCTGGAGAGAATCAAAATAAGTATCCTAAAATCAGTGAATGAATGGGGATGACAGGTGCTTAGGGCAGAGTGAGCTTCTAAATGTTGGTTGGTTGGTTTGTGGATATAATGAGTAGTTGCAGGAGGGTATTCAAACATGAATAATGAGTAATTTTAGGGATAATTATAGGCAGTGCCTTCCAAGCCTGAAAGACAACATGGGTGAAATCCCAAAGATGCTTGTTTGCAAATACAGACCAACAATACAATTGTAAAACAAAACACAAATATGAAAGGGAGCTGGGGAGCATGGTATAGAGCTGGGTTTTCAAGTGGTTTGAAATGGAAGGCAGAGAGAACCTTCCTGAGGATAAGCTTAAGAAAAGTGCAGTAGGGCTCAGGACAAGGAAATTATATTTGAAGAGTAGAAGGATTCTTTTTCTTTTTTTTTTTTTTTTATTTTTCTCACTGACTAGGTAGCCATGTGTCTCTTAATTACAAGTTATTGCTGGCTACTTCAAATAATTATTCCAAGCAGGACACAAGTCCTATCATAAAGGCTAGATCTGATTTCAGTGCTCTTTGCACTGCTAATAACCAGTTCTTTGACATCCACAAAACTGGCTTAAAAGGTTTAAGGAAATGAGGAAATGAGGAAATGAGGGAAACAGTAGTAGAGAGCATGTGCCTACCCAGCATGCACAAAGGCTTCCTGGCAAATTTGAGTCTCCCCCTCCATCCTTTGTAGCGACAGCAACAGCCAGCAGCCCAGATTCTTAAGGCAAACTCTGCTCCAAAGATGAAAATGGCAAAAGTTTCCTGTATGAAGACACAAACTACATTGTTAGTCTCACAAGTTTTGCAGTAATTCTGGACACAAGGATACAGATGCTCAAGGAAACAGATGAGGTGCAAGTGTTAGGATACATGTAAGAGAGAGGGAAAACGTGGGGGAGAATTGAGATTGACGACAGAGGCAAGGGAAACTGGGACATAGTTTTCCAGCTGGCTAAGTACCTTGCAGGAAGGATTCACCCCTGCTGTTGGGCAAATGTGCTTACCCTGCCTTGATGGAAGGAAAATTACTTCCTATAAAGACCTCCTGCTCCACAAGACATAAGTGAGGGGTGACTGCAGAGTGCCCAGGGCACTCTGTACCCACCCTCAGGGTCACCCACCGGCAGCTCGCTCGTGCAGCCACACCTGTCAAGACAGGGGCAGGAGACAGGACACTCATATGGTCATAAGTTTAAAGCAGTGATAAGGACACATATAAGACAAATTTAAGGCATATATTGTTCCCTTAAATTTCTGGTGGACAAAAGAATGGGATTTTCCAGCTTGGTCCAGAAACTTTCTAAGCATGGGGAGGGAATGGGGAGGAAAGGGCTTCTCTGAGGTGCTCAGCAGAGATAGGCAAGGGCAGCCTGGGGCACACGGTCACTTTTCCTCTCTGTGAGTTGCTGGCAAGAGGGAAAAGGGGACTTTTCCTCATGCTCATTATCCACAATTTCTAAAAGCTGCTGAGAGCCACATAGAAATAAGCACAGGAGAAGGAAAGACAACCTCAGGCTTTTTCAAATGTGAAAGATGGGCCTAAGCAGGGTAGCAGAGACCAAAAGCGAGTTTCACATTCCCTGAGGGATGAAGGTGTTTTCATACAGGCACATTTTGAGGAATAACATGCAAGGGGAATTCACCTTTCATTCCTTTTGGGATTTAGCTCTTGCTCATATCTGTATGTCTCTGGAGGTACAAGGGGAAATGGAAATTGAGATCCTGGAACTAATTTTGCTGTGCAGGTTCCCTAGGGATACTTTAAACAAGGCCAGGTTAAGCGAGACATTGTTCCCTGTATTTTATAACAGCTATAGGAGCAAAAGAAGTTCATTTTTAGGGTAATTTTCATTAAATGATGAATTTCCCATTTTCTATTTAGTGAGGGTGTTTTTTTCTCTTTTTTAATTCCTCTGCTAAATGAGAGGCCTTACTGAAATAAAGTCTTGAGCCTGAACTTCAGCATTTATAGAACAAGCAATCTGGAGTGTTTGCTGTGAATATATTTTCTCTCAAAGGTACAACCTGCAGCAATTTCAGTTACACTGCTATTGGACACCAGCATGAGTCCAACTCTGATGACCTCCCTTGAAATAAATGCTAGGATTAGTAGAATATATAGAATGAATCTGAACTGTTGAAAGATTCCCACAAGAAAATAGTTTTCTAGTGTGCACAGGTCTGGCATGGTCAATAGGAAATTTACTGATAATCTGATGGAAGGACTGTTAGACAAATGCTGAAAACCCATTTTTAAATGCCTCAGGCTAGAGTATTTTCTCTCGTTTTCTTTTTGCTTAGGAACCTCACTTGCTTTTTACTCAGTTGCTGTTGACAACGGACCAGGAACTCTCCAATATGTAAGTGTACATATACCTGTACATATACTGCTCCAGGACCAAGAGGAGAAAGCAGCATGCAGAGCTGGGAGTAAGTTTCCATCCCTGCTGATGGGGCTGATTTCAATTCCAGGGCCTCAGCAGGGCAATGCAGCAGCCACAGTTTACTTACCAGCAAGAGGAGCCAGTCTCCAGAAACTGTTTCATACTCCTTGAAAGTTGTCAGGACAGCTAAGATCAAACACCCCAAGACAATCAGAAACCTGGAAATAAAAAAAAGCAAAGAAAAACACAGCATTTTTAATCTTCTCTGTATTGGCAGTGGAGATAGATAAAATCATGTGCATAGACCTCAAAAAATAGATATATATAAAATTATGAGTAGAGACCTCCATGGGATGGCTGCTCTCTGTTGGTGAGAATGAGATGGGTTTTTATGAAGATCAGAAGTTTTCAACCAGGTTGGAGCAGGGGGAACTGGCAATCATGGCAAGATCCAGAGTCAGAGTGTTCCAAGGACAGACATGCTTTAATTAACTCACATCCTCCAAGAATGATATGGGTGATAGTGCATTTTTGGAAGGGATTGCATGATATGGCAGAGGATTGTGTTGCTCAGGAGGTCTATTCCAAGCTGTGTGCTGCCCAGAATGGCACTGCAGTTCCAGTGCAATGGATCTCCCTGGCATATCTTGGGGCCTGGGAAACAGTAAACGCTTCACTACAAGGCAGCACCAGCACAAACTCTCCCTTGAAAACAGCACTGCATTTTCTTTTATTTTCTTCTCTTTTTGCACTCATTTCTATGCAGATGAAAAGACTGAAAGGTTTGAAAGAGTAACAAGAGAGGGTAAATTTCTGCTCTCCAGTAAACAAAGTGCATGATAAATCACTGTCCCTGGATTATTCCCTGTCTGTGAGGCTCCAGAACACAGAGATTTGACTAAAAATTTAACTCCCACTGCTGGCAAATCCAATTCAGTCTAATTGATCTGCTTTGCAAAACTATTCCCAGGTTCAAGCTATTCAAAATCTTTTATAGAAGTGATTACTGTGAAGCACAAAGAGGCAAGCTCATATTCTGGTACTTCATGTACCCAGATCATGGGCATTTTAATGCGTTTCCAAACTTGATCCACAGGAACAGAGGGGCAGGTGGCCATGGAAATATTTTGACTTTAATGAATAAATTAGGAAGATGTCTTTGTAAAAGCTTTGGATCCCCTGCTTTCATAGCTAGGGAACATCAAAGAAATGATAGGCATTAGGTACTGAAATCATCCAGGGAAAAAAAGCTTGTGAAGAATCAAGCTGTTTTTATGTGTAGTACCTGTTTTGAATTTCAATCTGGTTCCTGTAGTGTGATTTCATCTCTTGCTGAGAAAAACTCCACTTTGTTTCAGTGGGTGAAATGAGCAGAGCCAGAGCCTGCAGAGGAGGCAGTGACAAGGGGCTCAGCTCAGCTCAGCAATATGTGTCTTCTAACCTGCCTTTTAATTTCCTTCATGTCTGAGAAAACCTAGGACTAAAGAATGGTATTCTGAGAATATGCAAATTATTTGCAGCTGGAGTGAAAGGACAGGACAGAGGTGAGCTCCAGATAGCTCCTGCTGGCTTTTGGGGGGAATTTCCTCCACACAGAGTCCACTAGCACCCTACATGCCAGGAAAAGACAACAGTGAAACACTTCATAGCAAACCTTGAAAGATTACTTTGCTGAAATTCACTGTTCTTATGCCAGGAAAATTCTGATCAGCTATTTCAAGCAAGGTTAGAACAGAATTACATGTGTTTGCTCATGCTAAATAATTTTGGATTTCTTCGGCAAGTTTCACCTTTTCTCACTCCCAAACCCTGCTCTAGAGCATGGTATGTAGTTGGTAGGAAACAAACCAAAATGTGTCTTTTGCCTTCTACCTAAAACCACACTCCTGCTACTCAAGATATATTTGGCAATTCACTTAGCAATTTTGTGGTTCCTGCCATTCCCTTGAGCTTTGTCAACCATGTCTTGTTGTCCCCACCTTGCAGTTATAAAACCAATGGTTCCCTGGCTTTCCAGGACCCATGATCCAGCTGTCCTGAACCTCCAAGAGCAAACTGGTGAAAACTAAACAAAGACAACATGATTCCTTTGATTAACTATAAGCTAGCTGTGCTCTGCCACACTACAGCCTTTAGAGTGGTACCGTCACCAGCACCCCATTTAAAGCCTTGAGCAGCTACTGCTTGCTGCTCTCCATTACAGTCACTTCTTCATACCATGTGAAAATTCGGTCACCCATCAGCTCACAAGCGTCATTTTAATGATTTAATGAAAGGTGAAACATTCTGAAAGCAGCCCAGGGAAATTACATCATTGCATCACATCATAGGCTACTTAAACTAAAGGCATGAATTAAGGATATCATAAAAAACAAAAAAACAAAACACAAACAAACAAACCCCCCTCCAAAAAAAAACCCAAAAAACAAACAAACACAAAAAACCCCCCAAAAACCAAAAAACTAAAAACCAAACCAAACCAAATCAAACCAAACCAAAAGAAAAAAAAAACCAACCAAACAAAAAACACCACTGTCAATTAAGGATGATGTACAGATTTTTGTCCAAAAGGAATACAGNCAGTGGATGCTCAGGTGATGGCAGCCACGTATTTAAGGAAAGGGGGCTTTCATTTTTTTTTTTAAATCCTAAAAATGCCTGCCTGTTTACCACTAGAGGGTACCGGTGCTCCACAGAGCGAGCGGTTCAGCTCCCTGGTTTCGAAACGGACTCAAAGCAGGGGATGTTCAGGTGATGGCAGCCACGTATTTAAGGAAAGGGGTCTTTCAGCGATGAGTTTGGACAGTAAAAATGCCAGATGTCGACGCCAAGGGACGATGCTCAGTGCTGCTGGGGATGCTGCTTGTTCAATCCCCCCGTGCGGCACAGGGCGCTGCAAAATGCCAGCTCCGAGCAGGAGCCCACCCATGAGAACAACAGATCCTGCAGGACAAAACACCCACTAAAAGAAGGGCGAGAGGGTCATATGAAGCTCACAGGTCGTTATGAATAACCTTGAGGGCAAATCTGAGAAGAGATTGTGGCCTGAACCCCCATTGCAGGAAGGGCATGAAAGCAGCTCAGAGGTGTGTGAGCCGCATCCCCAAAACCATGGAGCCGCCAGAGCCACGCTCCGGGATCCTCCCTGCAGGACACTGCGGTACAAAGGCATGAAACGCCTGTCTTAATACCCACAACCACAACCCTTCTTGCACAGGTGGGCTCTCCCCCTGCTACACGGTATTTGAAAAACCAACTGCAAACACCCACAAGTTAATCACATCACACCTCAGCAGTCCTCCTCAGCGCCTGCAATAATTATGACTGCAGCTCAGAGCACGCCATCAACTTTAATCTGCACTGATGCTATGCAACCCAGCCTCTTCTGCTCTGGATCTTGGTGGTTTTGAAGCCCACTTGTCTTCCTGTGTCCTCTTCCTGTGGATGGTGATGCTCAGATTCCACCCTTGTAATATCAGTCCCCCTTGCTCAGCAAAGATGACAAGAAGGTTCATCTTCCCCTGCTGCTGCTGCCCGTACTGTGGGCACACCTGTGCCCCTATGGTGGCCATGCAGACATGAGGACAGCTGGCAACAGGACCATGCCTGAGTCTACACTGCCTAATTTCATTTTGTAGAGGCAGGAGTGTGGGCTGAGCGGCTGAGTCTGGCTGTAAAATTGTAACAGGAAAATCACAGGGTAAGGAACTGCTGAAATCACAGAGGATGAGGAGGAGGAAGACTGTCACTGACCTGGGGAACCAAGGGACAGAAGGGGAGGAAATCTGAAATTTACTCACAGTTATGATTCATAAGGCATAGAGCATGAATGGTTAGAAGAAAGAAATATGGTGAAAATCAAGGCCTAAAATTAAGAGTCTTATTAAGTCAAAGCTTCCTATTAAACAGTGTTGCAGCAGGTGGCAGTCAAGACTTCAAGAATGTATATCACATAAAGCAAATGAGGATCTGAATGTGTTCTTCAGATTTTTAGAATCATCCTTGCCATTATTTGACACTTTTTTTTTTTCACAGCACATTATATGGTTCCTACTTTCAGTGTTATGACTTAAAATTTTGATTAGATTACTTTATGCATAATTTCCAGACCACCAAATGGCAGTGCTTACTTGTCCCTGACACAAACAATATATTATTCAGGTCAATATATTTTCTTAGTTTTTGAAATTAAATGTTTAATACTCATATTTTCTAACTGCATTATTTAGATGTGTTTAAAAAAGTACTCAAAAAGAAAAAAATCTTTCCCAGAAAAGAAGTAATTTATGACTATGCATGATCATGAATCTAATGTTTCTTGTATGTACATCACAGACTATTTTGTTTGGTAAATTTTTACTTATTTTAATATTCCCCATTCTTTGAGTTTTTCTTCTATTTTTTAAAACCCATAGATTGCAGATGTAGCCAAGAACTTTTATGTGTTTTATACATGCATCTCCTCATCATGCTTCCTGTTCACCATCTCTTCTTTCAAAATTGTAGGAGCAGATCCTGTAGGAATTTGCCTGTAATCTCTTCCAAAACAGCTTCACCATGAAGCTGTTTTGAACACTAGATCCACCACAGGCAGACAAACATTTGCATCTGGTATCATTTTGACAAGTTATTTGTGCTGTGGGACAAATTGTTAAATCTCAGTGAAGTTTAGTTAATAGAGAAGAATGTGTGCTTTTAGTGTACAGCTCAGGTTGATTTAAAGCAAATAGCTCAAGCTGGTCAGAAGCGGCTACAGAGGATATTTCTTGCCTTTAACTGTAAGGGCATACTGCTGATGATCTCCTATGGAGAGGTTTACTGTGTAAATTAGCTGAATGCCACCCCTCATGTTTACCCCTGGTTTGGATATAATTGTAAACACCACCTCTTTGTAATGTTTATGTATTTTTGCTACTGAAATAAATAATTAGCCAGCCAGCCAGCCAGCCAGCCAGAGCAGTCCTAAATGACCAGGTTTTTCTGAAATCCCTTGCTGTAAATTTAGGTATAACATGTGGTCAAGGATCCTGGTTCCAAAATTATAATTCAGACTTTGGGTAAGAAAGCCTCTAACCTCTAACTGAACAGTTGCTAGTAAGAAATCACCCCAATCCAACATTGCACAGATTTCTTTTTACTCTCTCATCTTCAATACCTCTTCTTGCAAGACATTGTGACTTTTCTGCCTCCAAATGTTCTTATGAATCTTAGATTTTTCTGCTTTGCTTCATTTGGTATTTTATTTTCTTCCCTTAAAGCTTGTGCTCTAGTTTCATTATGCTCTGCCACCTGGTAAATGCTAATGGAATTCTCTAAGATTGTGATATGTAAGGGAAATCTGACAGTGTTCTGCTAAATTTTTGGTTTAGGGTATCCAAAGCAATATGGTTCTAAACCATGATTCCCACACAGTTTCCTAAATTTCATATTGGAAAAACCTTATTTTCTTCAGCTATTGGCTTTTACCCATAAGGATTAAAAATGCATCTTTTCTCACAGTTCTTTCAGTTGCTCTATATTCCTACCCACCATCTTTTTCTCTTCTCCAAATTTCATTTTTCACAGAACATCTGCAGTATCTTGCACTGATCGCTTTATGGTTGCTAATGAGAAACTTGAGTCAGGGATTTTAACACACAAAAAAAAATGACATTACCAAATATTTGAGAACAGCTCTTCAGAGAGAAGGGAATGCATGCCTGATTTCCACAGACTCGGGAATACTCTGTTTAATATTTAGATTCTTGAATCTCTGTACTTCCAAGCAATAGGCCAGAGATCAGTACTGAGGTAAGGGTTACAGGAAAAATCCAAATATTTTGTAAGGCTACAAAAGGGCAGGAGATGCAGAAAAAATCACTGAGAAGCTTAGTGGAGGTCCTGGAAGAGAAGAAAAAAGCAAGAAGTCCCGCAGAAGGGATGTTCTAAGGTTCGTCTCTGTGCATCCATGGATTTCCCTGAGTGCACACACAGAGCTCCATGTAGAAATCCCTGTCCAGTTATACAGCAAGGACAGGATAGAAATGCCATACTCAGTAAGTTGTACTGCACCCTTGCTCTGCTGAGATGGCAGAGGCAGAAAAAAAGTGATGCTGAAGGTTTTCCCATGATGCTGAGGGTTTCCCCACGATTCTGAGGGAAATGCTAGGAAGTAAGGAAAGATCCCCAAAAGAGCCCTAGTCTAACTTGCATCGAAGCTGACCTGGCAGGTGAGGAGGTGGTAGACCAGAATGACACTTGTCCCTTGCTGACAGAAGTGACAGATATTGTCTTTGGCACAGCAGGAAGCTGAGGCAGAAAAGCCCAAACCCTCACTTGTGCCAGGTTTTTCATGACCTTGGGCTCTCATTGGCAGCAATGCCTCCAAATGGGCTTCACTGCTGTTTCCACGAGTCTGGAAAGCTTTTAAAATTAAGACCTGGTGGAGGAAAGCTGACTAACAGCAGCACATTTAGGGTGCATAACCTACAGGTTTATATCAGATGGTTCCCCTTTCCTCCATGTACTAGCCAAACCATGTTAAAGCTGCCTTGTCTTGCTGTTTTTCAAGTCCAGTCTTAAAAATCTTTTTCTTCTGAGCCCTGTTGACCACCAGTACCCTGTTGCAATCTTTCTCAAGGGGTCTGGCATGCTGGTACATTTTGGGTCAGCAATGTCAGACAGCAGAGACATCACCAATCTGTATTTTCTACTTAAGGGGACATTTCAGAAGAATGGCCAGACACATTTCCCAGGTTTGCTGGCAGGAGACTGCAAAACAGCCCAGAGCACTACATTTCCCTGCCTGTTTTTTCTCAGCTTAGAAGACAAGAGTCATATACCAATATCCTATTTCCCTCCTGGGAAAAGTGTTAAAAGTGCTCAGAAATTCCTGGCACATGTAAGTTACTGGGAGAGACCAAGGCATCATCTCACATGGGTGACTGAGTGGGATGGCAGAAGCAAAGGAGAGGCAAAGACAGCATTAGCTACCAAGGGGTTAGATTTCTCTTATTCCTCTGCAGCTTGAATAAGGATGGAGAAGCTTCTGACTTTCAACTAAATATCCTTGAATTGCTTCATTAGTGGTTTTAAATTCTATTTTTATATCAAGTGAAGGACATTGGACTGAACTATTGTTTGGGGCTTTTATCTGCCATGACCAGAATGCTTATCCATGGGCTTATCTCTGGCTGGCAGCAAGCTGCTAATTGAGTTGAGACACACAGACCAGGGAACATGGTGAGCCATGCAGGGCAGCAGAGCAGGGAGAGCACAGAGCCAAACCACATCACCCAGCAGCCCCACTGCAAAAACTGCAAATAAATGAGTTTCAGAAATGCTTCTCATTGAGCATTCTCCAAAAGACATTTTAAAAAACTTGCATGAAGCCATTTGAAAGTAAACCTTAAGATTCCAACACTGGTTTCTGCTAAATTTTTCAAAGTAAAAGTGCTGGACCTTTCAAAGCCAGCTTGTAATTGAGTAGTCAAGCGCCTAGACTTCAGCAAACTCTGTAAAGTGAATTTAGATGACAGAAAGAGCTGAAGGTAAGACTAGCAATCATCCATATCAATGCTTAAACATCTGGAGAAACATTCATAGGAAGATACCTTTATGAATGTCCAAAGACTGCTGTGTCCAGAGGGACAAAAGATCTGAGTCTACTTCTAAATATGACAAAAACTTTGGGGTAGATAAGATTTAGGATGTCTCACAGGGACATACACTGACCTCCCCCACTAACCCTTCCTTGTTTCTTTAGAAAGGAGAGGAATGAGTTATACCCTCTGAATATAATTTTAGATATCTCCAAAAAATGAGAATGAGAGTAATTTCTGAACCCACAGTTGTGACTTCTGCCTTGATTGAACACAGTGTTGTGATATTTTCTACCTTCCCATTTGAAATCAATAAAGATCAAAAGACCATAGCAGATAGAAAAAACAAACACAAAAACCCAGTAAAAGAGATCACCCACCCTTTCTTCTGCCTGACCAAACTCCCTTTTCTCACAGGCACACACATTAAATAGATTAGGTCCTCCAAAGGTGTCATAGCTGAAAGTGAATTCCTAATATGAAAGCAACACTGTCCAGAAAAAGCCTATGTAGTCTCTAATACAAAGTTACTAGGTAGGAAATAATAATAATTCGGTAGTCAGACAATGAACCACCTGAAATGATTTCAAAAGAGAATCTTTGCTCTTTATGCAAAACTTCCTATATATTGATAGTTGAGGTTTTTTCTATTCTTGACCATTTATTGCAAACCTCATACTTTCAAAAATGCCAATAATTCCAATCCAATGTCACATTTCAGCCTGATGTGAGACTGTCAATGGAAAAAAAAAAAAAAAAAACCACCAAAAAACCCAGTATCTGGGACTGTATCTTCTTTGCCTGTGCCTTTTCAAGCTCATCACACAGTCACCCTTATGTGAGAACGTGAGCACTTTCTGCAAGGATTTCAGTTCTCACTTGAAGTGGGATATTCAGAAGAGAAGCTGCATAGTGCCATTCCCAATGGACTTTTAGCCTGGTCAAAGATTTGCAGCTGTGTGAGGAAGAGGTGCATGGCTGCACATGACCTGCACCCCACAGCAGCAGTGCCAGTACACTCCAGGTCCAGGAACAGTTCAGTGAGTTTTTCATTATGGGCAATGAAGTGTCCTGATAATGCAGCTCCTCTGGAGGCAGATATATGGCTCAGTTCTCTCAGATTAGACAAGGATCTCTGGATTTTCTGGCATTAACTCCCCAGTGAGCTCTATTATTTTGCACCTGAGGTGGTCACAGTTGTGCTTGTGACACAGGGCACTTGACTCAGGGCTTTTCCAGCTAAAAGCATGAAGTATTGCAGCTAGAATGGAAGATAGATCTTTTCCACATAGTGTTTAATTACTGCCTGACCTGGAGAAAATCAGAAAAAGTCTCAGATCTTTGCTTTGATTCCTCCAGTTGTTGGGTTTTTTTAAATCCAGGAAGACGCACAGAAATTTTTCTATAAGTGAGGAGTTTAGAGTAATTACTGCAACTTAGATTATTTGACAACACTGCACATCAGCTTTTCTTAACAGTCTGGTCTGTAGACTATGACCCATTCACAGATCCAGTGGTGCTGGAAAACAAACTCACATCAATCAGTCAGGGAAGGATTTCTTACTGTGCAGAATGCAAAGAGGATGAGCTGCCTCCACTTTATCCACAGGAAGAGGAGAAGAGAATAAAGGATTTTGCTAAAAGATGCAAGGGCTAAACTTCATGTCACAGGAGCTGTGGATAAAAAGACCAATAGTAGTATAGAGAACACTTCTTCTTGGAATACACAAATTGACACATGGAAAATACTGTGTTAGTAGACAAAATTTCATGGGAAATTAAACCAAAATTTTAATCCACTTTTACTTGATACTGTTCCTATAAACCCTTTCTTACACCAGACTCTTCACCTTTGCTTTGTGCTCCATAGCAGGTTAGAGTTTGGCATTTGTGGCCAGTCAGACAATAAGGATTCACAGCTCTGCCTCATTTCAAAAATAATACCCCAGAAAAGGGCATTAGCTGGAAGCCAGGGGAAGGCAACTGCATTCAGAATATTCTTACATATCTCCCTAGAACAGAACTAGAGATGTCTCAGAGGTTCTAGATTATCTCAGATAAAATAACCACTTTTAAGCATATCCGTGTAGGAGCCTTATCTCAGTTTGATCCCAAGGGATGGGATTTTATTCAGTAATGATGCATGCCACGATGCAACACCACTCTTATGCCACTTCTCCATGGGAAAACAGATGTTCCTCCCCCAAGTTTTGCTGCATTATTCCAGCCCTGTATGGAGTCTCACAGTGCCCATGTTGCATGTGACCCAAGCCCCGAATCTTTTGTTTTTGAAGGAGATGACTCCATTATACCAACCAAGAGTAGTGTCACAGTCCTGGCCTTGAGCACAGTGTCTTATGGATGAAAATACCTTCAGGATGGGAACCTGAGCACAGTCTCCCAATCGCACCTTTCCCAGATGGCCAAATGTTTGAGGCCAGGCCCTTTCTCTCAGTGGAGAAATGAAACCATTTCCTGTAACTCAGCCTCATACCAATAAAACCATTGCCAAAGGTCTTCTGTCTTTTAATACCTGCCTTTCAAACTATATTCAAGGGCTTCTCTCCTTTCATAGTTCTATATGAACACTGGGAATTTTTTTTTTATATGTATTTGTTGGGAAGATTAAAGAGGGACATAAAATGCCTTGATGGCTTAACATATGGCAAGATATGTGGTATGGGTAGAAATGTGAGTGGGATGCTCAGATTTTAAAGTCAAATCCCTTCATAATAGTGGGGTTATTTCCAGCATCTTGCCTTAGACTGATGGGAATATGTCAATAACCTAAAAGCATTTCAGCAAATGTGCTCACAGAGGCTGTGTTATGTGGAATTTCTCTAAGAGCTGCATCTCCATAGGAAAGAGCATTGAAGGGTCTGCAGCTGCAGACCTGTGGTACTGATGGAGCCTAAGGCCAACACAGATAGCAACAGCTCAAGTGTGGGGTGCAGATAAGTTTTCCCATCTCCAGTTCACATTCATTAGCACACAATGCATTGAGTTAGTGGGGCAAATGAATTACAACCTCACTGGAAGTGAACTTTGGATAAGCTCTTTGGAGGTCATTGTATCCCCGGGACTCTGATTTTCACAATGGAACAGTATCATTAGCACACAGTGTTTGTACCTATGTAAATCTGATACTGTTTTAAAGTATTTCTGCTGGGTTGCATTACCATAAACAATTAATCAGCATTCAAAATTCAGAATGATCATCTGTAAGCATGTAACATTTCATTTGATGACTGAAGTTGAAGTCTTTAGGGGAGGTTATCAGTCTTTTCCAGACCTGTCCAATTTTATTCCTGAAATGTTTCACCAGCATCTGCAACAATGTTTCTCAACACAATGTATTGATGGCCCTTTTGCTCAACTGGCTCATTAATGTCTGATTGCATTATTCCTGTTTAACCTGACAGATTCAAACAATGACAATTCTATGAAACTCTCAGGGAAAAATGGCAATATGGAAAGTTGTTATTTTGTTTTTGTTTTGTTTGTTGGTTTGTTGTTTTTTTTTTTTTTTTTAATTTGAAGAAAGAAATCTATGGAGTTGAATAAGTAAAATGAAATGGCATAGATTTCAGCATATGTAAAGGATATTTAGAAAAACAGGAAAAAAATACAGTAATGAGAAGTCCTGCATGCAGAATGCAATTTAGCAAAACAGTTAAGTCTGTGCTAAGAAATTATGTTTGTATCCTCAAAAACCATGAATTTTTATGTCTCCTAGGTGGAATAGCTGGTTTGACAGAAAGATTCCTGTAACAGAGGAATACTGGGCACAGTGAGCCACAGTCTTGACATAACTTTCCTATTCTTACTTGACTTCCATGGGAACGGGAATTCCTATGCTTAATTTCAAGCTTTGCTACCTTCTTCTGTTGTGGTATCAGTGCAGAGAGTGGCTGGAATTTGAGCATAATAATGAATCAATAGGGGTGGAGAGTTTAATCCATTTTCAGGTATAGAATGATAGGATCTGACCAACCAGACTGCCAGTAAAACTCACTCAGTGAACTCCACAGGCAGTACCAGCTACATTAGTGGGACTGCAGACACTTAAATCATCTGCACACACACAAAGATATTTGCATGTCTGAACTGAAAATCCAAATCATGCCTTGAATCTCATCTCATGCAGATGAACAGAAACAGAAAGTCTGGAGCAGAGAGTAACAATACTGGTGTTCTGCTCACAGCTTGCAGTGCTTCTGACAGTTCTGAATACTGGGGTGATGGGGAAGGTTTGCATCAGACACGTAGAGCTTTTCCCTTTAGCTGTACAATTAAGACTGTTGCAGAGGAACGAATTTCAGGACTACATTTTTATTGACCTCCTTTGTTGTTTTTTTGGTTGACACCATCTAAAGGTGTAAAAAGGCAGCTAAAGGTGTAAAAAGTCAGGTTTTTCTCTCTTTGCATCCCAAAATGACATTTTCAGGGATAGGGAGCTACACTTGGCATGTGGCTAGAGAAAACATTAGCAAGTGAGCACTAGGCTGTAACTCTTTCCTGGATGAAAAAAACTACTGACAAATGAGTCCTCCAGTGCCTCAATTCTGTGATTAAATAAAGATCTTAGCCTTGGTTGTCTACATTGCTGACTATACATTTGTATTTGGTATAATGTGACTTGAAGTTGTTCTCCACACTGATTAGTTATTTACCTCATAGGCTCTAACTGTTTCAAGGGTGTTTTCTGAGTAGTCTTGATCAAGATGTTCAAGACTGACTGTGCATCAACTAATTTATTTCTTAGCAGCAATAGTAGTCTCAAAAAGTTTCAGAATTTTGGTCTGTACTCAAAGTAGTCCATATTGTTTTTAAACAATAAAAATTAAGGACCCAGTCCCAGGTAGTTCATCTGGGGAGCTGAAATGATTAATGAGTTGCTCTTAGAAATACCTCCCCATACTATTTTTACACTCAAGTGTGGGTGACATCTATTGTTTTTTCACAGACAAGACAACTATAAAAGTAAGAGTATCAAAAGAAAAAAAGCTTAGTTTTGCCTGTGAAGGAGAGTTATAGTTAGGGAAAAAACAAAACAAAACAAAACAAAAAACCCAAAGAAACAAAACCAAAACAAACCAAAACAAACTAAAAAAAAAACTAAAACAAAACAAACAAACAAAAAAAAAACCAAAAACCACCACCAAGTACCAACATGCCACTAAAGTTATAAGACCTAGTCATTTGAATTCTGTAGATGCTGTGGTAAGTCTAATGATATAGCTAATTACTCACAAGAAAAAAAATTGAAAGGGTTTCATGGTGAATGCTTCATATTAAATTACTATCACTATTTTGGTCACTGAGACATTTTTAAGACAAGCACATGATTGTACTCAGCTTGCTTTTAAAGTTATTAGATATATCTCAAGGTGCCTGCTTTAGCTGTACACTAAACAGATGTAATGTGGCTGTAGATGCTGTTTATCTAACACAATAGAAAGTATGAAATTAAGTTCTGCACACACTATTACTAGACTTATGGGGCAGACTAAGAAATATTTCACTTTTCAGACTCTTAAGGGAACTTGGGCTCCTTCTTCCAGCATGGATCATTATGTTCTTTCCTTCACAGGACAGAAGAACACAAAAGTGTGTGAAATGTTTCAAACACAAATATTGTTTTGCCAGGAATTTTTGAGTCACTGTCTTTATGCAAGAAATGTCACACTGTGCACAAAAGCAGGAGCAGCTATTCCTTCGAGACTGCACAGTAGAAATTAATAATGCAGTCATAATTTTGTGCATTCTGTTGTATCTTTCAACCTTGCTCCACTGCTTACACTCACATCAGTTTTATTCTTTCTGTAATTATTTAATATGTGGAAGTTCTTTCTGTTGGAGGATACAGTCATATTGAAATGTTTTCTCACCTCCTGGAAGTAATTTTTTGCTTTCTGTTTTATTTATTTGTCTATTTGTTTATTTATATTTATCTGTTTGTTTATTTCCAGTACCATTTTTTATTAGTGCCCTAGTTTGCCGAGCAGGGAATAAATTGTGCATCTCTGTCTCTTCATCCTTTATTACAGCATTAACCTTTCCATTATGGCCTCAAAAGCGGGGTTTAAATTGCAACCATTAGATCCAGCAATGACTTCATCGGGTAATTTAGCAGCAATCCCAATCAGCCAGTTGATGGCCCACAGATCCAAACTTCATGAGTCAGATGATAAAAGAAGAAACAAGAAATAGCAGCTAAAACCAGATTGAATTCAGAGGTTATTGGCTCCCCTCTGCTTGCTTTTATGGTGCAGCAAGTTATCTGGATTGGAGTCACACAATGCCCCCAATTGATAAGGTAGCAGTGCACCAGACCAGACGTCTTTTGCACGCATGAATTTCCATAACTACCTCCATTCATCGGGGAACAAATAGAGTATAGATTACTTTTCTAGGATTTACACATAAAAATCCACATTTATTTCATAGGTGAATGAAACATACCACTATGCTTTTGGGAGCTACCAGTTCCTATTTTAGAGTTGGCATGCATTAGTGTGGTTTGTCTGCTTCTGCCTGCCCCCTGAGGTTCTCCTCTCCCCTTCATCCACTCCACCTGCAAGATGACAAGTTCTTCTCTGCCACTGTTTGATGCGCAATGGGAACCAGGAAAACTTGAAATATTAAACTGGAAAGATTCAGAATACCTTAACTCTACCCTACCCTCTGTCTTGTGGGCTGGATCTCATCACCTTGGCAATAATGGGTTTAGGGGGAGTTCAGGCCATGTTAATCTATTGCCCAGGCTTCACTAAGCTGTCAAGTTGACACTGACATACCTCTACTTACTCTGCAATGGTATTTCAACCCCAATGAGTAAAAAAAAAAAAATAATTAAAAATTATCTGTGCTTCCTGAGAACAAGTTTGTGCACACATACCCTTAAAACCTTACCTTAAAGATGGAAAACCAGATCTGGTAAAACACCAAGTCATACTATTACAGTTACTTGTTAGTATCTGTAACTTAATTGTGCAATGTTTTAGTATGAGAGTGGCAGAATAAATTAGTCTATCAAGGTCATTAAGACAGAGGTAGATGAAGTGGAATGGGTTCATTTTTCCCATTAAGAAGAAATTAATTAATATGAGGGCACAAAATCCTGTGTTTTCACAGTTAATCTGCTCCCATTATCATTGTAGTCTGGTTAAAGAAGGCTCAGGTATTTCTACATCCCCCTAAAACTTGTTCCCCAGTTGTATTTTTTGTTTCTTAGAAGCAGCACATATACAAAGGTCACCATTTAAGGAAAGTAATGACAGCTTGAGCAGAAGTGCAATAAAATCCAGGAAGTCTTTGATGCACAGGATGATACACTTCTTCCATCTTACTTCCACAATCTGATTTAAGCCAAGCACCAGATTTGTCATCAGGGAGGGATATCTCTTCATTTGACTCTGACATCGAGCATTGGCTTGGGCCTGGATATTTTCTTTCCTTTTTCCTAGAACATAAGGCATTGTCTAAGGCTAATCTGGGAGCTATTTTATTATAGCTGAAAATAATTAGTGTCTCACTCTTCAAACTCTTGGCCTTCAGTACAGACCTTTTCCTTTTTTCAACGCTTCAGGATCCTTGTAGAGGTAACTGCCATTGTTCTGGTGAATGCAGTGCATAAGTAGATTGTCTCTGATATAATCTGCAGAAAAGACTTAATTTTATGTAACTGCATGTGTCTGAAGCTTTTGGTCCTTGTAGCCTTTGTGATGAAACAGAGCACCCCATCTTCATATCCTGGACCCTGACTATGAAGGGTCAGAGATGCAGAAGGGGTTGTAACTCCTGCACATGCAGTGGAAATAAATACAGAAAGATAAGAGACTCATAGAACATGCTGAGTTAGAAGAGACCCCTCAGCATCATCAAATCCAGCTGCTGGCCTTGCACAGGGCACCATGTGCCTGAGAGAACTGTCCAAGGGTTTTTGAACTCTCTCAGGATTGGTGCTGTTATCACTTCCCTAGGGAGCCTGTTCCAGTGCCCAGCCACCCTCTGGGTGAAGAACTTCTTCCTACTACCTAGCCTAAACCTCCCCTGGCACAGCTTGAGGCCATTCCCTTGGGTCCTGTCACTGGTCACAGAGAGAAGTGGTTGGTGTCTGCCCCTCCTTTTCCCCTCATGAGAAAGTTGTATCTGCAGCGAGGTCTCCCCTCAGTCTCCTCTTCTCCAAGCCGAACAATCCAAGTGACCTCAGCTGCATCTTTTATGGCCTCTCTTCAAGGTCCTTCACCACCTCATGGCCTCCTCCTCTAGAGGGTCTGTAACAGATGAATGTAGTTGTGTTTTGTTTTGCTTTGATTTCTTTTTGTGGTGCCCAAAACTCGGGACACAGAACTTGGGGTGAGGCTGCCCCAGTGCAGAGCAGAGCAGGACAATCCCTTCCCTTGCCCAGCTGGCGATGTTGTGCTTGATGCCCCCACAAACAGGGATGTCTCTCCTGGCTGCCGGGGCACTGCTAACTCATGCTCAGTTTTCTGTCAACCAGGACCCTCAAGTCCCTTCCCACAGCACTTCCCTCCAGCCTCTCATTCCCCAGTCTATCCCCACAACCAGGAGTGCCTCGTCTCAGGTGCTGAATCCAGAACCTGCCCTTGATAAACTTCATTTGCTTGCTGATTGCTCATGTCTCTGATTTGTTGAGGTCTCTCTGCCCTCAAGGGAGTCAACAGCTCTTTCCAGTTTAGTATCATCACCAAACTTACTGTCTTCCTACACTTCCTACAATTTTACTGACCAGCTCCTCTCCCCTGTTCCCGGAACCGATGTCAGAAACTGATGTGAGAGCACAGGATGTAAGTGAAAAGTACTAAATAAAGGAAGCAGACATCAGTAACTTCATTTTCCTCCTGTCAGGTTTAAAATAATTTTTGATGAATAGGGAGAACATCTTTTCATGTGAGCTAAAAATATTACAGGAAATTAAATAGGGTTGTGAAGATGTTAAATCTGGAAAGTGTATTCAGTCATTATAACATCAGTTTTAGCTTTAATTTGAGCTCAAAACCTCAAGCTAAACTTAACTTTGGAGCCCTCACAACATCTCTGGAGTGTATTTTGGTTGCTATATTTATAGACAGTGTTATATGACTGTTCTCTCTTTATGTGCAGCTATTCAGGAGATATCGAGGCAGTGGGTAGTACTCCGGAACACATCTGCTTGATGTACCAGCATTCTGGAGTCAGGAAAGTTTAATTTAGCAGCTTTAACTGCATACATTGTTCACAGGGCTTAGATGAGAGCAACAAGAAGTTATTTAATTATTTTTAAACATGAATACCAAGTTACTTTGGGGAAAGTTTGTATGTGGGAGTGAGAATGTGCATGTGTATTTTGAATTTATTTTCTGGCAACTAAACTTCTTACAGGCATTGGTTTGCTATTTCAAGGAAAGATGAAATCTAAACTACCTTGATCCTGACTCCTTATTCTAAAGAGAATTTTCCAGAATGCTTGAGGAAATCTGGCAAATCAAATTATTAATTGATTTTTTGAAATGCTTTTACACCTTAGGGGAAAAAAAAAAAAAAAAAGACAAAAAGACAAAGCCAAAACAAAAGAGAGACAGAATGAAAACCTGCCCTTCAGGGTATGAAGCCTAGAAAGAAATATTTGGGAAACTTAAGAAAGAGTATGAAAGAAAACTAAGAACTTGATCTTATGCTTATAGAAATTTCCGGTAAAACCCTTGGTGACTTTAATAGCAAAAAGACCAGAGCTCAAAGCATGAGCCCAAGAAGGAAGAAAAGCACAGGACAATGATGAAATACAGTAGACAGTCAGAGAAATGGTGACAGTCAGAGAGCAGAGCCCAAAGACAAACCCTTTCATGTGAAAATCTTCACACTTCAATGACCTAAGCACTTCTGATGTCTGGTAATTTCCCTCTTTGGGGAAGATAGCCCCAAAACTACTGTCACTGTGCACTGAACTCAAGGTGTTAAAAATTGCTGATTATTCTTCTTTGAAGTTTTTTGTTTGTTTGTTTGTTTGTTTGTTTGTTTGTTTTGGTTTTGCCTATCTGCTGTCAGCTCAGGAATTTTTACCCCACCAATTCTGAGTACCTATGTCTCTGGTGACTGAGGAGTCTTAAAGAGAGATCTTACAACTGTAAAAAAACCCTTTTCATTGTAATGGCTTGGAATATAGGTGATAAATTGAGGTGCCTTTAGCTAATGCTGTAGTTTTATGTGCTTTCCAAGAGAACAGGAGCAACCTACTAGAGCAATTAAAGGCTCAGGGAAGGGAAGCAGACAGGATTTAGCTAAGGTTTTATTAGAAGAATTAGTCTTGAATTTTACAGTGTCAATTTTGAAGGCCTGAGGCTCTAATCCTGCAAAGGCTTTACTCTGCAATCTCTGCTGGATGTTGCACCATGATACATCATTCCCTGTTTGCAGCACAAATTCTTTTCCAATTGAGATTTCTGAAAACTTTGAAAAAAATAAAGCATATGATTCAGCTCCCATTGATCAGCTGAACTACACCAAGCTGCAGAGCTTGCAAGGATGTAATCTTTTGGGGGAGTTAAATTTTAACAGACTGCTGGGGATATTTTTGGTTTGTCATGTGAAATCTGGCTCTAATCTCATTGGTACTCACTGAGGATTCAGAAAGGATGATGTCTGTGCTGGAGCTGCTGGTGAAAGGTTATTCTTAATTTTGAACTGGCAAGCGAGTTATCAGCCATCATGAATGACAAGATTCCTTCTCCCACTCAGCCAGTGATGAGCAGACTTTAAAATATACTGTCTTAAGAAGGCATAATTACAAAACCATTTCACAGTCAAGGTTAAAAATCTGAGATGCTTCATTGCCCCTTGGTAGGAAATAGGAAATAGCTTTGTATGCTTTCCTCCCTGCCTCCATTAACTAATTCTCTAAAAAATCAGTAGTTGTTGTTCTAGGAGGCAACTGACAGTTAAAGACTAAAAAGAATATTCTACCTTAAACTGGAGAGAGAAAAGGTTTCAGGCTATTTTTGGCAAGATCAAGCTCAGGATCAAATTGTCTGGCAACACAGTGAAGATTTTACCATGAAGTAAAAATGAAGGAGGCTACTAGCTGCTGAAAAGAGCTACTTATAAGTGGATGAAGCTTTATGTTAAGTGTGGTGATTCAATAAACAATCAATTTAAAGTGTGGTGATTCAATAAACAATGGGGATGACTTCATGGGTTTGTGGGATGGCATCCCACCACAAACTAATGGAATAAAGTTTTCCATCAGTATTAGTGCTGATTTGAAATTGTGTCTGTTTTCAAAGCTAGAGCAAACCAAAGGAAAAAGAAACAAAATTATTTCTTAAGTAAAACCTTGCATTCACTCTCAAGGAAATCTTAAAGAGAGGATGATTTGATCTAATCATATAATGTGAGCAAATCTCTGAATAACAGCTGCAGCATGAAGAGGGCATCAGTGTTAACTCTCCAGCATGGGCACCAGCATCTGATGATTAGCACTCATGAAAAGCACTTTGTTGCACATGCAAAACCCAGTTGCTAAGGGGACCTGAACACTATTTAAAGGCAGAAAGTGGCAGGTATCCTTATGCAAGCTCAGTGTTATGCTGTCTCTGCGATCCTCTTTAATGTAAACAATTGTGATGAGAAGTTTCAAGCTGAGCAAGATCTCTACTGTCTTGCAGGTAATGACGGAAGAAAGGAAGAACAGGACAGAAGAGTGGTATACAGCCAGCAGATAAGTCTACATTCAGAGTGAGCCCCTGGCTTCTGCAGAGCCTGGTGCCAAAATGAAACAACTGTATTCATTCAATATGGCCACGTTCAAAACATCTAAACCCTACTGCTGATGAAGACATACCTAAACTCTGCATGCTGCATGCCCTCCTGCTTTCCACAGACTGGTGGAAGGTTACTTCACCTGCCTGATGTTTGCTTGCTGATGACAAGGAAGAGACCTCAAACAAGAACTAAAATTGCCATCCCACATAAATACAGGCCAGAAAATTTACAGTTACAGTTTTTCATCTTATAAGATATTATCTACACAATTGAATATAAAATAATTCAAAGAAGCTGCTTGACTCACATTTCTTAAAACTATTTTTTGGGGTTTTTTTTTTGCTTTTGGGGGGGTTTTTTGGTTTTTTTTGTTTGGGGTTTTTTTTGTTTGTTTTGTTTTTTGTTTTTTTTTTTTGTTT
>VWZN01000351.1:347554-362555 GCA_013396955.1 Regulus satrapa | reverse complement strand
GGGGTGTTTTTTGTTGGGTTTTTTTGTTTGTTTTGTTTTGTTTTGTTTTTTGCTTTCTGGTATCAGTCCGATGTCTGACAGGAAGCATACTTAAAGCACTGTGCCTCAGTAATTTATTCTAGCAGAGAGCCACGGAAAGGCTGTACATGTAACTTCATGTACAGCCTTTCTGTGCAGTCTCACAGTGGTCTTGTAATTCCCATAGCTCTGAAATAGTCCACAAAGGCAGGATCCAAAAAAAGGGAGGCAACATTTCTATTATGAGGTTTCTATTGGAGCTGTGTTAACAGTAACCCAGTAAATTAACTCTGCTATCTTCACAATTCTCCTGGGTCATGATAGACCACACCTGTTTTACCCTGAGCTACACAGATAACCACAGAATATAGCACAAATCCAGAATTTGGCTGAAGGAGACTTCAGGAAGTACAAATTTACAAAGGTTACAGGTCCAATATTTTCTGGAAATTTCAAGGACCCTTGTGCTAACAGAACTTTAATTAAGGGAGGCTTGTGGAGACAGTGCTGAACTGTGAGGCTAGTACTAAAAATTAATTAGGAAAATAAATGCCTGTTCAGTGTTATTAAGAAACAATGTCTTGGTAATTTCCTTTGCAGGGCATATTATTGAATCTGGAACAGGTTTACAATTGTGGAATATTAATTACCTTGCACTAATGCTATCAATACCAAACACACACTGGTGTCCTTTCACAGAGCAACTGCTCTCTTTATGCAACCTAAACTGAAGCCATCCATTGCTTTCCCATGTTTCCACCTTATTGTCTGATTTCAGCCAAAATCTGACAGCCAAGAGCAGGAATCGAGTAGGAGATGAATGTTATTTGGGACAACCATGGTGGATTTTCTAACGATGCTGATAATAACTCATTAATCACAAATGAATGCCTGCCATAAAGCAGCCACTGGCTCACGGCACAGGGCAGAAGTGTATGCACAGTGAGGGAAATGACCCCTACCCCCAGCTCCCTCCCCAAATGTCACATGGCCCAAATGGTGTTCACCAACACAGCCTGTTTTGATGATCACAGCTCCTGTCCTACTACGAGGAGCACTTATTCTCTCAAGAAAGGGGGTAAAAATCATCTCTGGGACATGTGACATGGCACGTCAGACAAAGCAGAAGTTCATTTCTTCTTCGCTGCAGACTTCCAGACTATGGAGTATGTAAAGGGGGGCACTGGCAACAACATCACAGGTAATTTTATTACAAGGAAAGTTGACTTACTTTTGACTATGTAGGACCCCATCAAAGACAGCCATCCTTGAGTGCCATTGTGTTCTGAGATTGACCTTTCTCTGCCCCACCCAAGTGATTTTGGCACTAAGAATACTGAGGTAAAACAATTTCATCTAGTGTACTGCTGTGACCTTGCTGAAGGCATGAGATCAGTTTCTGCCTCTCTGAGAGCTGTGACTTGCTCCCCCTCTTCTCCATGACCATTTGGGACCCACTCACATTGGTCCTCGAGTCCCCATGATCTCCAATCCAAAACTAACACTTTAACACAGCAAGGCAGGATGAACTTTGCAAGGTGATAGCCTACATTTTTAATCTTGTTCCTCTGGATGTTTTCCTTGGGAACTCCTCACTATTTGTTGTGTTTCTCTAGCAGTCTCCTAGCCTGAATCTGTTGGTCAGTTTTTCTAAATCCCTGTAGCCTTGGCTTTGTCCAGGAGCTGCAGAGCATAAAACATTACATTCCATCAGGACCACAACCCAGAAGTGATGACAGCTCTAGAGAGCATCTCAGCCTGTAAACCTATATCTGGCATTTAGGATTCATTTTATGTTATCTTTACACTGCAGACCAAGCAGCAATTTTAATACATGAGTAAACGCACAGATTCAACACACCAAAGGAGAAAACATTCTCCTGGGATGTACACAAAGGACAGTTTAATGTTTTGGTGGGTTTGTTTTTTTTTTGCCTCTAAGGCTTTTCAGTGCCAAAAGACCTTGAAATTTATCTTGTAGCTGCCCACTGCTTTTTTTTTCTTTTTTTTTTAAAATCTCTTGCTTGCTCCATCCCACCCTGAGGCCACACTGTACACTACAAAGAGATACAGTTTGTCCTAGGAACAAAAAAACAAAACCAAAACCAAACAAAAAACCTCCAAACAAAACAACAACAACCAAAAAAAAAAAAACAAACCGGGGGAAAAAACCCAAACCAAGAAGGTATCTCATCAGCAGTTCCTTTCTCATCTTAGCAAAACATTGCTACCACTTTTAAAACATCTAATTTAATCCTTTCTAGTCTTCTTTAAATATTTATCCATTTACCTTTCATTTTAATATACAGCCTTCTGCCTCTGAGAGATTAAACACTTAAAAGGAGGAAGTCTGCCCTCACCTACTGGTTCTCTTGGGATAATCATCATTCCAATCCTACTGGGAAAGATACACCACTGTGCTTTCAGGTTGGACTGATTCAGACCCTTGAATGTGCAACTTCTCTCCCTCCTCAGGTTGCACCATTTTATTGACTTTGGGTGGTTAGCTGAACAGGCTGAATATCTGTGTATCTCACTGAAAGCTAAATCCAAGAATGTATAGTGAATGAAGGTCTAATACATTAATAAATAATAGCTGTGCAGAGGAAGGTAGGAATTCAACACCTTCTGCAAGTAATTGCAAGGGTAAAAGCAGTGCCTCTAGGCAGCCCAGGGTGAGCCACTCAGTCTGACAGGCTGGTGAGCCAAGAGCACAGTGTAGGCACAAAGAAATGACCGATGTTGTCCAATGACAGAAGCTCATCCTTAGTGAATGAAATTTTATGGCTGAAACAGGTGTTTTAAAGGCATTTTTCTTGGCCTGTGTGTCTCTCAAGGAGTCTCCAGAAGTGTGTTAATGGTAAGATAGCATGAGCCAAGTAAATGTCAAAGTGAAATACTTGGAAGTTGTCACTTGCAGTGGTGAATTAGCTCCAGGAGATGATACAGCTGGACCTGCCTTGGCTCCTGCAGACAGTGCCTGGTGCTATGTGAGATTGGCAAAACCAAGAGTCCCCAAACCAGACAACCAAAAATAGAATTGCATCTATCCTCCAAACCCATTCCTAGCACTGTAAAGGCCAAAGGCTTTGAAATTATGAAATTCCTTTCCAGTCTCAGCACTATTTTCTGTCTCATCCATCTGTTGCTCTCCTGCATATCTCAGGGAGCTGTGCCAGCTGCCTGCGCTGCACAGCTCCCCACTGATGGGACTGCATCCCAGGGAACGGCCTGTGCTGGGGCAGGGAGAAGGGAGACGCAGGAGGAGCAGCCTAGAGGGGCAGTGGGACCAACCACAGCCCCATCCTCAAGTTGGGGAGAAGTGCTTTCAGTTCATATTTCCCTTTGGAAAGTTTGGGGTAGCCATCACTGGTAAACCAATTTATACATTCTGAATGTTTTACTATTTTCTTTGTTACTTGATCCAAAGTTTAAAAAGATAAGAAAGGGGGGGAAAAAATTAAAAATTGGACAACAATCCTAAAGTATTTGCTTTTAGTATTTTACTGGAGCAAGCTGTAATGACCCTAACTATAATGACCAGTGGCTAGCTGAGTGTCTGGAAGGCCAGTCAGAGTCACAGTCAGAGTCAGGGGCAACACAGGTTGTGTGGACAGACTGGGGAATGAGAGGCTGGAGAGCAGTGCTGTGGAAATGGCCCTGGGAGTTCTGGTCCATGGATGGTTGAACACGAGCCAGCAGTGCCCTGGCAGCTGGGAGGGCAAACCCTGTCCTGGGGGCATCAGGCACAGCATGGCCAGCTGGGCAAGGCAGGGGATTGTCCTGCTCTGGGCTGGGCTGGGGCAGCCTCACCTTGAGTATTGGGCACCACAATATGAAGATATTGAGTTTTTGAGAGTAGCTAAAGGGGAACTGTGAAGATGGTGAAGGAGGGACCACATGGAAGATGTGGAGGGGCGCTGGTATGAGGAGCAGCTGAGGTCACTTGGACTGTTCCACCAGGAGGAGAGGAGACTGAGTGGAGACCTCACTGCAGTTGCAGCTTCCTCATGGGGGGAAGAGGAGAGGCAAGAACTGATCTCTTCTCCCTGGTGACTAGTGACAGCACTCGAGGGAATGGCCTGAAACTGTGTCAGAAGAGGTTCAGGTTGGATATTGGCAAAAAGGTTCTTCACCCAGAGGGTGCTTGGGCACTGGAACAGGCTCCTGAGGGAAGTGGTCACACCACCAGCATGACTAAGTTCAAGAAGTGTTTGGACAATGCTCTCAGGCACATGTTGTCACACTCCAGGTGGGGTGTCCTGTGAAGGGCCAGGAGCTGGATTCTGTGATGCTGATGGGTCCCTTCCAACTCAGCGTATTCAATGATCCTGTGATTCTCTCTGATTCTTGATGAACAATTAGTGTTGTTTACATGCTACTGACCACTATCAGAAGTGTTTCAGTGTTCTTCACCTTAAAAAAAAAAAAGATTATTTCAGTGTTGTCACTGTAACCCAATTCCACCCCATGTCAACGCAGAACAAAAAAGCAAATGTGATTTTGGCTTCATGCCTGCCAGCATCGTTCAGTGCTTCAGTGATTTTATTTCCCCTAAGTCAGCAGTATTTAAATTTGTCTGTACATAATTCCTTGTTGTTTATTCATATCTCAACAGCTGGATAGTGGCACTGTGCCCTCCATTGTATCAGTGTAGGCTGAGTAACACAGAGGCACTGTGCCTCAGGACCATCTACTGATTTATAGCTCACTCAGGCAGAATTTATTTTGGGATGACACAGAGTGGAAGATCCATTGCCAGTGGCCATCTGACAGGAGCAGGAAAGCAACCACTGCCTAGTGCTTACGTGGGACAGGAAAAACTCCACTTACACTGAGAAAAAAAATGGTAGATGAAGGTTATTTTAATGTAGCCAAAATTCAGACCAGAAGTCTAAACACTTGCTTAAGCCAAAGCAATCAGTGCATAATTGTATAACAGGTATCAACTGGGCATGGTAAGTGACCATGCATCCATAGCCCTCTGCAGCTGGAAAATAAAACATTCTAACTTAGAGCAGAAACTTCTGAACCATGGTACCATTAGTGATTTCAGCCATAGCTTTGGCTTTGGTATTAGCTTTGCCTAGCTGGAAATGATGGTAATGATCTTTGTTGCTCTCTGGATTGGACAGTGTCTTTAATGTCAATCTACAGGTAATATCTCAGCAGATTAATGTAAAGTTTTAGCATGTATGTATATAAAACTTCCCTGTAGCTACCAAAGGAAAGCTGTCCAGTGTCAGTACAGGATTTCTGGTTCTTAATTCTACTACAGATGTTCTTCCTTAGCCTCCATTTACTCATCTGTGAAACAAAAATTCTATGATTTAACTACATTTCAGACCATTGAACTGATTGCAGATTCAGTAACTTGAAATCAGGAAACATAACAATATTATTGTTGTTGTTAGCAATGCAGGAAAAAAAAACAAAATAAAAAAAGAAACAAAACCAAAACCAAAATAACAGAACAAACAAAAAAAAATCCCTATACCTTTTCCTGTGTAGGAAACTGGAAACAGAAATGAAAAAGTTGCTGAAAAAATTAGTCCTTCCTATTCCACTTCCACACTGTTTAAAATCAACCTCTATATTCATCAGCCTAGAGGAATCCTCTTCACAGCACCTGTAGGAGCTCTCTGGGGTATTCCCAGCATCGAAGCATATGGGCTGAGAGAGTGTTTGTGCTTCAGGTCCTGAGGGCACCATGCACAAAGAGAAGGAGCCGTGAGACTCAGCACCAGCTGTAGCAAACACTGTTCAGGCAACTCCCCCATTTCCTCTTCTTGTGTGTATTCAGCAGCAGCAGCAGCAGCAGAACAGTAACCCCTGGGTACCCAGATCCCATTCTGACTCACTGCCAGATCCCAGACAAGTCAGTTAACCTCACTTTGCCATTTTATACCTGAGTGTTAAAAGAATGCTGCAGTTACCTATCTCTTCTGGGCACTGCAAAACTTTGGTAATTCATACTTGTAAACTGCTTTGGGATCCTTAGACAAAAGGAGCTAAAGGTTCAATATTAATATTTATGAGAAAGCCAAACCTATAGCATAATGCATGCAAGTAGAATGCAACTGCATGCTGGACAGCATTGGGCCACTGGGCTTATTTCTCTTCTCTTTTCACAGAAGCATGATTGCAACAGCGTCCTTGAGTGGTTATGTCATTTGACGAGGACTATACTTGGCACTGCTTGCATTTTTCACAAAAAGAAACAATTACCTCGATATTCATGGTAGCCCAAATGTTGCCCAAATTGTTGCATGCAACATTTTGCAGAGACACCTGGACAGTTTGACATCCCTGCAATATATAATTCCTTGCCTATTTCTCATCCTTTACAGTAAGTCTTTCCTTCTTGGATCTGAAACATCTTTAGTCAAATTTTTATTGTGCTAAAATAAGTCTTATTTACACAAGTCTTTGTGCAGTGCTCAGTCCTGCTTAATGACTGACTGTAAGGTATAGATAATTACCTAGAGGGCTAATTATGTACGTTATGATTGCAGCTCTAGAGGGCAAATTTCTGCATGACCTCAAGAGAACCATTTCTTCCTGAGTGCCCCTCTTTTGATAACACAAGCCAACAGAAATGCATCAATAAATCAGTCAATAAAGAGACATCTGTAAGAGTTGCTTGCCTGAATCAGAGGGCAGACAGAGAGCTATGCTCCTGCTGGCTCCAGGGAGTGCTGTGTGCTTCAGAGAACTCTCTCTGCCCTCCACTATGGGTGCTAGGTACAAAGACCAAGCTCTCTGCCTTTGTAGCTTTCCTTTATGCTCAACCAACCTTCCTTAAGCAGAGTAGGAACAAAGAAGGTGGCAAACATCAAAAATAGGCTTTTGTAAGTAGAGAAAAAAACGTGTGAACTCATCAGACTGAGAGATGTCTCCATGTGCTTCTTAGAGTCTGGTCACGTTCTCCAATTGCTCTGGTGATTTGTACTTAATCACAGCCATTCTCCTTTGCTTCCCATTCCACTCCCCTCTCTGGCCCGGGGATGAAGTCACAGGCTAAGCCTGTGATAATGACAGTCAATGACATAGTTAGAGGCAGTATTTTTGTCTGACTGTAATGACGGGAGACCTGCATTTTTACTGCAGGATCAAAGAGGAAAAACTGAGCAGGGTACAGGAGGGAAAACCTTTATATATTTTAAGGCAACAAGCTCCTTTACATCATGTTAGATGGTAAATGTTGAAAATACAAAAAAAAAAAACAGAGGGGAACACTAGGGAGTACACTGAGTGCGGTGTATAATGTGCTTTAGGGATTTATAGGAAGCTAGAGCCCATTCCCCCATTTCTCCAGGCACTCCTTTTCAATCTAATTAAGCATAAAGAAAAGTACATGCAACTTCAGGATGATGTAATGCATCTGCTTAACTGAGCACTGCATTGTGAAAGAGCATTCAGTGTAATGTTAGGGACATTTGATGGAACCATCTCCACTATTAATATTCACTAAGGATTCCTAGAATTAACTGTAATTACTGAGGGAAAAGGGCCTAGATATGGCTGAGCACAGCTCAAAGAAAACATCTGTTCAGTGCTCTGTGCTGGGCAACCACAAGGATGGTGTTAGGCTGCATTAGGAAAGGACATGGCAACAAAATATGAAAAGAGGCAATTGAAAGAGAGCTGAAATAATGAATGGCTTCAAATTAAAACCCAGTTATAAATTCTACTGCTGACTCCTAAAGAGAGGAAGCCTGCAGTGTATTCACCCAGAGCTACCTGACTCTGTAGGATTCTAGAGGATCTTGTAAAGCAAGACTAATCTCTATTTTTATCCCAGAAAAATTCCCAGAATTTATGGTAATAAGGAGGGAATGTAGCTTGTGAACAAACTGATATGTCACCATAGAGCTGTTTTGCAAAGCAGACTCCTAAAAGCAAACACTCCACAGAAAGGAGTGAGAGGATTGCAGAATGTTCTTTCATTTATTACAAGAAGTCACTTTTTGCCACAAGGAGAAACACTTTTTGATTCATTAACATATTAGGTCACAACATGGCAAATAAAAGCTTGTTGTTTGTCTCCTGAAAGCTTGTAAAATTCTAGCTGATTTTCCCTAATGTTTCAAAATTGGACAGCCCTAATGAATTAATTTTTCAAGTAAAGAGATGCTGACGAGATCTCAAAAACACATATTCAACTAAGCTATATGTTCTGTCATTTTTATCTTTCTAGCATTAAGTTTTCCCACTGCATTAATGAGCACTTGCTTTAATATTGCTACACCCATGACAAGGGATCTTTGATGTTTTCAGCAATACTTAAAAATACAGGGAAGGAGACTGGTGAACTGCCCATGATCGAATCTGTTGTTTATCCTGGCCCTGCACCAAACATAATACCTTTTTTAGGATGGAAGGCAAGTCTGGTGGTTCTGGCTGAATAATTACATCTTTTTTAGGATTTCTGGTGGCTTGAATGTATAACAGGTCTAACGGTCTTGGGAGGCCTCACCTACACAGTCTGTGACATCTACCAAGGTCCAAGGTATTCTAGAGTGGCACAGTTTAGCCCTGCCTTCCTGCTTCTAAACTGATTATGAAATTTCTTAACCTTGATGGTACTAGGATTTTTGAATCTGGCAGGTTATGGCATTAAAAGACCAGTGAGCATTGAGGCAAATAACAGAAAAACAAAACTACTGAGGGAAATAAATTATTTGGGTCATTACATCCCTCCTACCATAGGGTGTCATATAATGCTGTGCAAAAGCAGGTCAGACTGCATCTCCATTGCTGTGATCACCACTCCTCTGCTGCTTCTGATGCAAGAGCATCACATAATCTTACTCCTCAAGTTGTCATAACCCTTCTTGTTTTCAGTCTAAAATAATCATGAGCAATATATTCACATTTGATTCTGTCAGCACTGTCCTGTCTGCTCACAATAGTGTTTGCCTCCCCAGTGATCACACACTGATGTATTGACAGACAACATACATTTCTGCAGCCTCCACTTTGCTGAAGTTAAACAAGCTGACTCAGTGTGTCTCTCCTCATAAGAAAATAATCTCTCAGTTTTGTCATTATCCCATGGTCCACCTCTGCACCTGATCTAATTTGAACTTCTCTGCTCTGAATATGATATGGACTGCTGCTTTCTCAGTCTCTATTTCTGGAAATTTTTGAATTAAGTTGGGCATCCTTTCCAAGTGCCTGTAGGCCTCTGGAAAGCAAAGCTGATTTTCTGACCTGCCTTTTGTTCTCCATGGACCTCAAATAAAAAAACCCACATATTTGCAGTATTTTAGATTTTACTGTCTTAGCAATACTTCCTCTCTCAGGAAAAAAAACCAACCAAACAAACAAACTGCTGTATCCTACAAGTGCATTTGCTCTTTCATAGTCACATTACATTTTCTGTTCACCTCTGTCTGTTAAAAGAAAGAAACTCTTACATCTCTGTCTGCTCCTGGGGCTGGGGTGCCAGCTGGTGTCTGCACAGACCATTTGACCATTTCTCACCATTTCACTCCAGGTAACATGCTGGCTTTTCCTCCATCAGTTTGATAGGTTTACTGAAAACATTCACATGACAATAAATATGCCAGTTTTTCAGGATTCTGGGACAAAGAGTATTATGTTTTCCTAGATATATCTCTTAGCATTCTTTGAATTTGGTTTCAATATTGGTTCTGGTACCTTCCTCCTGGTCATGTATTTATTTTGTATTTTGTTTTGGCTTTTTGTGGCTCTGTGCTCACTAATTAAGAAATTGAAATTTGGTGCAAAGAGATACTTGCAGAGAGATGGGATTAGAACCTGGTGTTTTACCAATAATAACGTGAAAAGAATTTTCTTGTAGTACCTCAAAGCTGATGGGTTATTTTAAGACATGTTAGGAAGTGTAATTTTCATCTTGTCTCTGTTCCAAATTGAAACAGATCATCAGTAATAATCCAGTGATGAAGAGAGCCACAGAACTGCGGCCCTTGGAGTGCATTAAAAATTAATTTTAATTTAACTTTTCCTCAGAGACAGTTCTGGTTCCCTTAGATCTAAGATGGGGTTGAGAGTCAGGACTTGTGCTCCCTGTTTCAGTTTCTGATAGTGAATCAAGCCTTCTCTGAAAACTTAGTGAGCCCAAAGTATCAATTTAGAAGCAAAATAAACTAAAGCACCTAATATAAAAATAAACTAGAGCATCTAAATCTAAGGTGCTCAAATTATTAAATGCATTTTGGTTATAAAGGACATTTATTTTCTGCTTGCTTCTTTTATACTGGGAGCACTATGCTGGATATTCCTTCACAGAATTCAGTGAAAAATTAAATGTGATTCTTTCTAAAAAAGATGCTCTAAAAACCAAAAAAATAATCATAGAATTCTTCCATAGATACAGAATGACATTGTGAGCCTTCTTGTCATTTTATTGATTATACCACTGGTCTGAAAGATCCTTTTGTCACTTAAAAATGAAGGAATTCAAGCATGAGAACATGTGATTTCCATTTGAAGGCTAACGAGAAATGGAATTTACTACTCTACTTTGACACACTCAATACCATTTTGTGAAACCTCTTCAGTAGTGGCCAAAAATATCAAAAACCTAAAAATTGATTCTCACGCATCTTCCCCAGTACATAAAGGAGAGCAGCTTCATTCTAGTTTAAGAATGAAGTGGCTCTGTTTAACCAAAACGTTTCATTGTTGACATATCTTCGAAATGCGGTGTACACACCTTCCACAGGTAGGAACTTTCATTGGGACATTCTCCCATTTTGCCTTGTGTGCTGGTTTCATCTGGGCTGGAATTAGTTCTTTTCCCAGCAGCCAGTGTGGGGCTGTGGTTTGGATTTGTGCTGGACAGGGGGTTGATAATGCAGAGATGTTTTTGTTATTGCTGAGTCTGCACAGAGCCAAGGCCTTTTCTGCTTTTCCTATGGCTGTGCTGGGGAGGAGATTGGGGATGCAGGGGAGGCTGGAAGGAGACACAGGCAGGACAGGCGATCCCAAATGACCAGAGGAATATTCCAGACTTCGTAACATCATACTCAGTATATAAAGCAGGGGCAGGAAGGAGGAAGGGGAGACGTTTGCAGTGATGACATTTGTCATCCCAAATCACCATTACATGTGATGTGGCCTGATCTCCTGGAGATGGCTGAACACCTGCCTGCCTGTGGGAAGGAGAGAATTTGTTCTTTGTTGTTTTTGCTTGTGTGCTTGGCTTTTGCTTTCCCTTTTAAACTGCCTTTATCAAGCCCACGAGTTTTCCAGCTTTTACCATTCTGACTCTCTCCCCATTCCTGCTGGTGGGGGAGTGAGAGAGTGGCTGCGTGGGGCTGGGCTGCTGGCTGGGGTTAAACCACAACAACATCTCAGTCTTCATCCCACCTCTTTCCTTAATGGGAACAGAATTCTGTGCAGACTTGAGGATCAAACCACACCTCTGAACCTGCCCACAGTGTTCTCAATCACTGTGGTGATTTATCCAGTTAATAATATCTGCTTTCATTTTGGTAAGCAAAGCTGAAAGGCATTAAATGCTCAGGATAACTGGAATATCTTTTCTAGTGTGGGTCATTTTGATAGAAACAGGAGTTTATCCCACATCTTTTCCACCAGCCCTGCAAGTGCGGTAATTCCCAGGTCAAGGAGGGAGGTAGGAATTCATTTGAGGTGGGGGAAAGCCATGAACATCCTTATCTTATACATCTTCTTACAGAGCATGCTGCCTGCAATTTGAAAAGCCAAAAGCTGTTTTTCCCCTAACATTTTTCAGATAAGCTGCATGACCTGTCTGAATACACAGTAGTCTGGAAAAGAGATATCACAGAAATGGCCTGCTAGCTCAGACTAGCTGTTCATCCAGGTGTTCCTTTTTCAGAAATTGAGTGGGAGCCGTGTAGGAGCAATAGTAAGAGTATAACATGTTTTCCTGTCTGCTCTCTGCACTCTCCCAACACACACAACTGCTATATTAGCGGTGTTGGATCTCTCTACTCTGAGGGGCAAAACACAATCTGAGTATGAAAACTGGAGGGTTGATCAAACTGAGATTAGGAAGAAAAAATAGTGGCACATCCAAATGTTTTCTGAGGTGAAAAAAAAGTCAATAGATAGTAGGGGCAATGATGTAATGTCAATGGAGATAGGCGGTGACCAACAGCAGAGACTCATGTTTTGGGCCATGGTCCTGATGAAATCTGATGAAGAAACAAGGCTTTACAATCCCAGCTGCTACAAGGCTCAACAGAGTTGAGTGGTTTGGGCTGCATAAGCTGTGGCATAGAGATTGCATAGTAGAATACATGTTTTTCCTGGCCTCCAAGTTTCTCCTGAAACAGGAACAAGATGCAAACAGACTATGGTGGTGGAGGTGGCTCTCTGCTTTGCCTCTGGAGAGAGGCCAAGCTTTGCACATGTTTCAATTCACTCTAAATGCCATCAGATAAAGCTGTCAAGTGTTTGGGGGTTGGCATCCACAGTTGGAGAGATTGTCTAGGATGTTGTACAGAAGCTAAAATAGGAAAACCGAACAGTTGCACGATGTTCAAGCGTGGTTACAGCACACCGCTCCTGTGTCATGACAGCACGAAACAGAGGAGAGCTGGCAGTGAGGAGGAGCCCATGAAAGTCACTGGGCACTATTTACCTGCTCACAGTAGTAACCCAGCTGTTATGAAAATTGTGAATATGAAAATGATCAATCTTTCTTTGAAATAATAATCCTAAACAAAATACAATCGTCAAGGCAGGGTTCACACAGGTTGTGCTCATGTTTATATACCTCTGTGTAGACAAGGTGCCTACATTTCCCCTTATCATCACTGGAGATCTAGGGCTTGGTTTATTTGCACAGACATGGTGTTGTAATGGGAGATTTTCTCTGTGTCCTACTTAGCATCCCATACTGATACTTTGGGTCATCTCAAATGTCACCAATTGTTTAGCTATAGACNCCTCCCCCCATTCCTGTGTCCCCCTGCCCCATTCCAGTCCTCCCCAAATGAAAGAAAAGCAAAACCAAAATGCCCTTGAACAACGCATTCCCTCATTCATAAAATGAAGACACTATTTTGGCATCTTTCACCCATTTTTTATGTCAAGTTCAGGAAAATTCAGTCTCCTGAAGGTTGGAAAACTATGTTTAGTAGTTGCTCACACAACCTTAAGTGATGGATGCCTTGAAATTACAGATGGTCTCATTCTGCCTGAGATCTGCACAAACAAAAGGTATAATTGTATGTGTGTGATGTGCATGTGCTGTTAATCAAGTTCTGAAGATGAAATTCCTCCATTCTTGCTTTCTCATTCAGTGTTTGCCCTCTAATTTCTGTTTTTAAATGATGCTCCAGACTCATTCCTTTCAAGAAAGCTTAAAAATACCATCTACCCAGAAGTGTGAGTTTTCTTTCTGTAAACAATAATTTAATTACATTATTTCTTGAGCAGCCATAGCATGGCATTCCGAACCCCCCTCCGGTTATTGTCCTGATATAAATACATCCGCAGCTCATTTGCTCAAATCTGACTGTTTACAATCCCAGCAGGAGCTGGAAAATAATGAGTTTGATCACATAGTAAGGTAAGGAGGCTAGCCTAGCTTACAGAGAGCCTTTCTGAGTACAATGCTTCCATTAACCCCCTAATGACATCCTCAAATGAATGTTTTTAAGCCAGAGCATAAATATAACAGCAGCAGGCCTGTGCTTGCTGGAAATAGGGTTTGCTCACAATATTCAGTTCACTTCCCATGTGATGCAAGTTAGGATTCTGTTTCCTGCCTGTGGGGTCCTAAGACCTGCAAAGAGAAGAGTTAACACTCAGAGACAGCTCATCTGAGTCCGTGAGATGCCTAAGCTTGTTAGCTGAGCTGGCTATGGAGAAAAACAGGTGCCTCCACAGGAAGAGTCAGCGGATCTGAGATGTTCCTCACAGGGTGAAATGAATTGCTGTATTGCAGCAATTTTAATTTGGAAGCCTCAAATTAATTCAAACTCACAACAGCCCCCTGGTGTGCCGTTGAGAAGTGGTTTCTTTGAAAACAGAAACAGAGGAAAAAGAAGGTTATGCTGCTTGTCTTGGACATCTCATGAGTCACCAGCAGCCCGCAATGGGTTTGACAAGTCTTGGCTCCCCACTGCAATGATATGAGCACCTTTGGATAGAAATGCTCCCCTTTGGAAACACAAAGGTCCTGGCAGGCAATTAAATGAGTGTCTGCAGGTTGGTGAGGCTCCCCATGATGGCAGTACGTACTCTCTGGGCTCTCTCTGGTCAGTGGGATCTGGGTAGGGAGGGTGACCCAAGTCTTGAGATGTGCAGCTGGAAACAGGGCTGGGATTGCACAGAAAGAAGCTGATTTTCCACTGCATAAAGGGGTTTTTCCCCTGCTCTGACAGGACAAAAGATGGTTAACACAGAGTAGAAGTGGCCCCTTGTAACGCTCCCTGGCACTGCAGTGTAAGAGGTTTGGCTTCAATACACCCCTCTGCAACTGCTCCCCAGTTCCAAATTTAGGCTCTGCCTAACACAGATATTGTGGGTATTGAAAAGAGACACAGGCAATCACTCTGTACAGTTACTGAGACTGTGCTTCAGAAAACACTGTGTTTATTTTGTTGTACACATTTCAACTGCTGCAGGCAACTGTGCACCCAAAACCCCTGTGAAACCCAGGTGGTGGCTGGTTTCTCTCTGTAAAGAAATTAACTGATTGCTGGATACAGCTGAGTGAGACTGCACGCAGGGGCAAGGGCAAAGGAAAGGAAATGCTTCTTAAGGTTGTCCCAAAACACTAATCATGGAGCTATTCTTTTGGATTGTCAGTCAAGGGACAATTTATTCTGGATAATCTAAACTGAATCTTGTAGATCTCAATAGCTTGGAGAAGCAATTCTTCTGACAAATTGCAAGAGTATAACATAACATTCAGCATTTTTTTCTAAAGCCCCAGGTCCTTGAGTTATATGGTTACACAAGAATCTCTGCTTTGGGCAAAATAAATAAAAAA
>VWZN01000351.1:308028-345800 GCA_013396955.1 Regulus satrapa | reverse complement strand
AAAAAAAAAAAGAAAATAAAAATGAGATAATAGGCCTGCAGCGCAGGTTTCTGTATTCTTTCTTATGCAAAAATCACTTTCTCAGCTGGGAAGAGAGTCAGGAAAGACAGGACTATATTGATAGCTGTCCTTGCCATGAGCCTCACTACAGTTCAAGGAGAAAAACCCACAGAGATTATCCCCGGAATGTTCCATTGCATTAGATCTGAATAAAGGTGCCAACACATGGAGCCTCACCCTGTCACCCATGAAACCAGTTATAAACATTTTCTGGTTGTACCAGCTGATGAGGACCTATTTCAAAAGCAAACTCACTCGTGCCACATGGATCTTAGGAGCAGTGGAGTGGTGCCTTTTGCCTTCTGACCAAAATGTCTCATTTCATTAAATAAAATTATTTGGGACACATCCCAGGCTTAAAACTCACCTTTAGTTGCTTGGCTAGGCAACTAGAGCTCTGACAATTATGTAGGGATTTACTACAAATACTCCAAGAATTAGGCAGTCATTTTCCTGTCCTGGTCAAAGGGCTGTACTGTTCAAAATGTGTAAGGAATTCCCTTGTATGACACATAATGAAGGGCAGTGAAAGCAATATTACACAGTGCCAGAATGACATCCCCAGTCAGAAATGAAGGCTGAGGCTGCACTGGCAGAGTTTAAGCAAGGATTATCAAAGGGACTTCTGAGAATAATTCTGATTCTTTGCTTGTAGGGTTGGTATGTAGGTACACTGGGAACATGGGATGAATGTGATCAGCTTGGCCTGTACTCAGTCTTTACAATTGCAGGTAATTCTGGAAATGTTTCATCAGGAAGTGCCCACAAAACCTCCGCTCAAGTCATCTTTGCAGACCACAGCAATGTAAATGTACAAAGGATCAAAAAATGACCAGAACTACACAACGGAGGGGAAGAGAACAGCAGAGGTTGAGGAGATCATTCCTTCAATTGCAAAAGCATTCAAGTGAAAATACACTCTCCTTCCATGATGCAGATTACACTCTAAAGTATAGAAAAACAAAAGAGAAAAAAACAAACAACACTCCATTTTAATAATCCAAAAATAAGAAATGTATTATCTAAACCATATATCTGACAGCCATTTTTGACCCATGTTGAATGAATAAAACTCTGAAAAAAAGACATCAGTGTGGCTCTGGCCATCATCCCATGTCTTTCCATAGCCAATCTCTGCAGTTTCATATAAAGGCGACAATTAAATTTTTTTATGAAGCCAAAGGACATGCTGGGTTTGGGAGATCAAGGCTGGAGGATCTCTGTAGTACTTGTCACAGGCAACCAGCCGGAGTATGGGTATGGAAAAAAATAAAAGCTGGTTGTGACTCAGGTGTCTGAGGACTGTTCATAGCACTGGGCTGCATCCTGGCTATGATTTGTAAAAATGGATACTGGTGATGGCAGGACCTTTTCCAATACAAGATGCAGACTATGCCCACATTGAACAATGGGAAGGGCAAAAGAAAAAGGAATAAATCTCTCCGTTTCCTGCAAATTTTCAATGTATACCAAAACAAGCAAGATGCAGAATAACCCAAATCCTTACTCTCTTATCAAATAATACAACCTTGTTTTCTCAAACAGATCTGCTTAGTGGCAGTTAGTTTGATTTGACCTTGGAAAGAAAGATGTTCATTACCACAGAACTCATGTATTCAAGCAGCCAAAACAGATTTTTAAAACCTCTCCAGCTGAAGTGTTTTGCTGGACCAAGAGACACAGAGCAAGGATAGTGCCACCCATCAGAATACCAGACAATATTGAGCAATCTTCACTATTAACATTATTTTGTGTTCCCTCCTGCAGAAATTCAGGAACTCTGAGGTGGAAAAAAGCCAGTGCTAGTGACCTCCCTGGAACCCTGGAAAAGTGAGCTGCAGAAGCCTGGGAAAAAGAGAGTCAGTCATTCTCAGAATGCAGCACAAGGCAGTCAAGCTCAATAAAGTGCAGTGAAAAGAAACAGATTCTCAAAGATATTTCAAACTTCTGTATTTCAATACATTCTTGGGCACAAAACACCCAGAAAAATGCAGACAATGATCCAGTATCAGGAAGATGGAGAAAACTCCCATCCATGCAGTTGAAGAGTGAAAGGGGGTAAAGTATTTAGGAATGGAAATGTTGTGATTATAGAATAAAGAACTTTTGCTGCTGTAGGTTCAGCTGCTTTTTTTACCAAAGGTATCATGCATCTTTGGCCACTTACATGGCCTGAAATTGAAACTTACCTGCTTTCCCACAGGTAGAGTCAGCAGTTTGGGTATATTCAAGGATTATATATATACCATGGATAACTTCGAGGATATGCTTATGATTGTACAAGAATTTTATATTTCTGCTAATTAGGGATAGGCTGAGATATGCAATTAAGTGCTTTGCTGAATAATCCTGAACATGTTCAAATTACCTTGCTGGAAAAGAGCTTTAACAAAAATTTTAACTCTCATGAGAAAAAAGCACATCTGATGGTAAGGATTTGAGGTGCTGTGGTGCTGGGTCATATTAGTAAACTGGTTGCCTCAAAATGACTAATTTTCTTAGGCTCTTCTAACTGGCTGTAGAGACAAGAAGTGCTTTGTGGGGTATATTCTGCCCATTTACTGGGGAACCTGTCAATTTTTTGCTCAACCTTGCAGATTCTAGATTGCAGATTTATCTCTCCTCTGAGTAATGCAAGGAGCTCAAAACAAAATAATTCTTGCATACCCATCTTCTATGCTTTAATTTAGGGAGAGTAAATTCTGGCTGAACAGGTAAGAAGATAAACAAATTTATTCACTATCTCTCATTTTGTCAGATATGATCTGCTTGTGATTAGCAGACTTTCTATTGCTTCTTTTGTTGAACTACTCTGGTATAATCAACAGTCAGTTTAAATTCCTTATTTCTCAGAGGTGCTTGATTACTCCCTAATTTCCCTCTCTCCCGCCCACAAGATCACTCCCTTTCTTCAGCCTTTCCATACATATGTGTATTTTTATAGCTTTCTCCTCCTCTACCCATAATTTCACAAGTGAGTAAAACAGGAACTCTTTTTCAGACCAACTTCTGTAATATGCAAAAGCAATTCCAGTGCAAGTTTATTGCTAGTTTATTCCAAGGACAAAATCCTACTGAAATAACTTTGGTAAGAAAGCATCTGTAGGATGAACATGTAATCTGGTACAGAAACAATCAGTGAACCTTTCAAAAGAGATGTGACTGGGATGGAGGGGAAAAAAACAGGAAGGAAAAACTTGCACTTGAGAAAAAGCTCTGTAAGGTCTGTGGAGAACATTTGAGAAGAAAGGGAACTGGCAGAAGGAATAATTGTCATCTGTAAGTCATTGGCAAAGAATCTTCTATCATATCTGATGAGCCAGGGTCCAAAAACGGGAACATTAGGCTTACCTGGTGTGTATCCAGCAATACAACAAGTCCCAAAGACTCTGGTGTTTCACAGAATGGGTAGGGTTAGAAGGGACCACAGTGAATAATCTTGTCTGACCTCCCTGCTCAGAGCACATGGCACAGGACTGTGTCCAGACAGTTCTGGAATATCTCCAGTGAGGGGAACTCCACACGCTCTCTGGGCAACCTGTTGCAGTGCATGGTTACCCACACAGTAAACATGTTCTTATTCATATTCAAGCGGAGTTTTCTGTGCATCAGTTTCCATCCATTCCCTCCTGTCTGATTGCTTGACACCACCAAGGGCAGCAACTGCTAAAGAGCTGTTACTGGCTAATAATCCTGTAAATTAAGGCTACTGCTGTCCTCTTTGAAACTAATTAGTGCTATTCTTAGTGGTCGGAGCACAAAGCCCATTGGCCTAATTCCAAAAAGAGAAATTTCTTGTCTGCATAACCCTAAAAATTACCTTGGTAGAGATATGTTGATGGTGTTACAATGGAGAGAAACCAAACAACACCTGCCCATCAGCAGAGACATCCAATACCAGGAATATACTGGTACCAATCTGCTTCACAGCCAGTTACCATCTCCATCACTTGGAGCCTGCTGAGGACAAGTCAAAAGTAGTTTCTGTGATGCTAAGCCTTCCTTCAGGCATAACATTTACAAAGCAACATCTCTGCATCCCTTCTGGGCTGATCTTATACCTGTTTTCAGGACAGGAGGATGCAAGCTGGAGCTCTGACAGCCAGCTCTTTTCACAAGCCTATAAAAAGCTCAGTAAAGCAACTGCAGTGAGTTCTGTAAAAGAAACATTTTGAAACTGGAGTAGACAATGCCCAGATGCAAAGAGCCTACATAAATCTGTCAAAAGCCCCTAGAGTATGAATTTCTGTGAACATTAATTTCTCTTCCTTTCACACAGGTGCTTGATCTTTCTCTCTACTTCTAATTGAATCAACTTTTGTAGCAATCACATAGAAATGAAAAAAAAAAACAAAACAAAAAAAAAAAACCAACTCATGGCTGAGGTAAAGAGAAAGCATCTCTGCTTTGTTGCATCTTCTCAGCTATCACCAGTGATCATGGTAATTCACTAGGGAAAAGAAAACTATTTGAAAACTTGGAGTGGGGAGAAGTGATGAAGCACCAAGCAGGACGTCAACTACATTAAGAGATGGAACAGAGAAAGCTCAGTGAAATAAGCCTTCCTAGAAAGGGGCTATAAAGAACTGATTTGATAAAGAATGATTTGGCCATTTGAAATATTTCTTCTGGAATTAAATTTGATAACTGAACACTCCCTTATAAAATATCATTGTACTAAAAAAGAAAAAATGCTGATACTCTCCTCTCTGTTTCACAGCTCTCCAAACATCCAAGCAGTTCATATTCAGTAATGCTTTTTGACTCCTCTGTTAATGTAGTTATAAGGTATTAGCCTTATTTCACTGAGGAGGAACCAAATCATTAAGTGAGCTACTAAAGACTGCACAGAACTTTGCCCGATAAGTTCATGTGACAGACATCCGGCAAAATCTGAACTGAGAATTAATCCCAGATGCCCTGAAACCAATTTACCAGATTAAATTTTATCAAAACCTCTACTCTGACTTCAGAACTGAGGGACAGTTACATTCCATTCATCTATCTTTAAGGCAGCTGCAATTCCAGAGCAATGCCTTGGAAATAGAAAAAATGAGTACTGTCATCAGTGGTTGAATGTAGATTTGACCAACCTGGCCCTACTCTAAATTATTCTCAGAAAATGCTGTTAATAACTAAAGGAATATAAGCTACTCTCTATGGCATAAGAGACATCTGCTCATTTAGGTGAAAGCTGCTTTGGATATGACTAGAATGACTGGATAAAACATTAGAGCAACAAAATCAGCCCTAATGCCCAGGAAAACTCAGGCAGAACAATCAGTCCTTGTTATATGATATCAGTGTTTACACTAGGGTGCCGACCTGTGAAAGCAACTCTCAGAGGAAGAAATACCAGTGTTCATCCTGAGGAGTTAAATCCACAGAGAAAACCCCTCTTTGTGGTCCTGGGAGTCTCCTGCTGCCGCCTGGCTTTTACCCAAGGTAAGAGGTGTTAGAGATATGCAGACCTTTGCCAGGGCACAGCAACCAGGTGTCCTTCTGCATATCCACAAGGAGTACCCAGGGCTCACTACCCAGGTTTGGGATGATATTCCATCCCTAAATCCCAAAACTTAGTGCAGCAAACAGGTGTTTTTGCTCCATTTAGCCTGGAGCAAAAACAGCCTTAGCAACTGCCTAGCAACACTACCGCAGAGCAAGGCAGGAGCTGCAGGTTACCTGGCTGCAGTAACTCACAAGGAAGAACCAACCAGAGCTCAGCAGCTCTCAGCACAAACTGAGTCTCAGCCTTGTCTCTCTCTGCCCTAGAAAGGTAGGAACTTTCTGTCAATAAAGCAATGAACACTCAAAATTCGTTAACACCTTTCCTTAAAAATCTGCTTTTCTCAGTCTTCAGCCTCAGCAGGTTGAAAAACTTGCCAGGTAGATAAATTAGCAGTAACTCAAAGGCTACTGCTCACTGCCAAGAACTGAGAGANTTTATTAACACTGCTGCAAAAGAGAAATATGATTTGGGCAGTATATTGGTGCCCATTAGTATTGCAGACTCGATGTTATGTGTCACATTGTAATGCCTCTGACACCACAGCCAAAATGGTTACAGGGTGAATGAGGCTATTAACTCCAGAGACTGCGAGCAATTTAAATTCATATGCTGCTCCACCTTAAAAAAATAATCTTTCTTGCAGGTTTGGATCTTGCAAACCTTAAGTTAGTTAGCACTTTCCAGGTGGAAAGCCATTCATATTAAAAACAGCTGAAAGAAGAAGAAAACTTAGAAATTTAAGAAAAGTGTTCATTTTGGCTGTCCAGTTGTGAGGTCTTCTTGTGTAATTGTAATTCTATGGGATGGAATGGAATGGAATGGAATGGAATGGAATGGAATGGAATGGAATGGAATGGAATGGAATGGAAGGGAATGGAATGGGGATTTCAGTTTCAGTTGCAAGGGGACTTAAAATAACCATCTAGTCCAACTCCCTGACCACTGCAGGGCTGACCAAAAGTTAAAGCATATTATTAACTCTGTTGTCTAAATGTCTCTTAAACAGTGATGGGCTTGGGATATTGACCACCTCTCTAGGAAGTTTGTTCACTACAACTGTGTGTTTTACCACCCTCTCAGTAAAGAAATGCTTTCCAATATCAACACAGAGCATCTGTGGATGCAGCTTTGGCTCATTCCTACAGGTCCTATCACTGAACACCAGAGAGAGGCCCTCATCACCTCCCATTCCCTGTAGAGAGCCACGAGGTCATCCCTCAGCCTCCTCTTCTCCAAACCAGACAAGCCCAGAGCTCTCAGCTGCTCCTCACAGGACATGACTTCCAGCCTTCTCCCTGACTGTTTTACCCTTCTTGGGACACATTCAAGGCCCTTCAGACCCTTCTTCACTGGTGGGGCCCAGCCCTGCACACAGGGCTCCAAGGCTGAGCACAGTGAGAGAATCACCTCTGCTGGTCATGCTGGGTTTGATGCAGCCCAGGATGGGGTTTGCTCTTTTGCCTGCCATATTTTTTGAAAGCTGAATGCAGTTAAAAATAAATCCATGAGGTAGTGACTAATGGTTCATCTTCTTCTACTCAACATTGGCTTTGAAATGTTAGTTTTAGAACTAAATTGGCAGGATGTCAATGTGGCAGGTAATTGGAATTATAGATACAAGACAGTAATATTTCACCATTAGATTACTACCCATTGAAATACATTGATACAATTTCATACCATCTCTACCTTCCCTTCTTTGCCTATTTTTTTTCTTCTCCATAATAAACATGTTTTGAAAGAACATTCTTTTAATTCTAACTTAGCTCATGCTAATGGGTTCTTAAAGCACAGATCTGTTGTCATTCAAATGGCTAACTCCAGAAACACTTGTCAAGAATCAGAATCATAACATCTGTCTTAAAAATCTCTTCACATGAACAGCTGGAATTTTACATAATCTCATGATAAAGGACTCTATTGGCTTCTCTAAGAGCCTTGATTTCCACTTGGATGATTGTTGGGGCATGGGTAGATTTTTGCAACTATTACTGTGGGGTTTTTTTCATGTTTGTATGTGTGCTTATTTAGTGACATCAGCTCCCTCAAAGCCCCATAAAATGGCAAATTTAAACAGACACTTTTGTTTAATTGCTCAGTGCAGTCAAGCAGCGAAAAACAAGTCAGAGCAGATTCTATATCCCTGGTAAAATCCACTGTAATCAACTTCCAATCTTTTTCTCAACAGATGTAGGATCTGAGCACCCACTGGTCTGCATGGAAGGCACAATGTCCATCAGGATACTTAGTCCAGTTCCCAAAGTGACTTACAACACAAAAAACCCTGCCCTTTATGTCATCCTGAAATACAACTCCCACAGCTTGTAGAGGACTTGCTTTTGGATGAAAGTATTCAGACCTTATTTCATTTACCAGTTTAATCCAGATACTTCTAGTTTCAATCGCTTTCTGTATCAATTATTTCTTCCAAACCCCACCATGTGCAAAGGCACAAGTGACTTTTCCCTGTACATCTGAGTACTGGAATGAATCTGTCAAACATTTCTGTTTTAATCTAAACTACATTACATTGGAACATAAACTGTCAAAAGCTGAAAGTAGTGAAACCTATTTAATAGAGTTGAATGCAAAATGTTTTTCCTATTTTATAGAAAATGAAGAATATAACATTAATATTTACAATTTTTAGATAATCCCTTACTCTTTTCACATTTGAACTTGAAATTATTTTCACTTTCTTAAAACTGCAAATATGCTAAGACTCAGTATTTCTGATCCCCACTGGGATCTCTCAGCTTTGCTTTCTCTTAGTAACCCCATTCTGATAGAAGGGATGAGGCAATATCCATCTACTCATAACTAGAATAATTCCTTGTCTGAGCCTTCCTTGAGTAGGAAAACAATGGAAGATGTATTAATTGCTGGCAGCAGAGTTTGGAATTTCTACAGTCACCAAGCATTCCTTATAAAATCTCTCATTTAAAATATAATTCTTACAGACTTTTGAATATGTTTAATTCTTGGATTGCTTTTCCTAATACCAAAATGCCAGACAGTTTCCACTGGAGTCTTATTTGGAAGCAATGATAAGGATTAACAAAGCTTAGCCTGTATTATGGGTGTGAAAACGGCTGTGGATCTAGCAATGTGTGAGGAGGAAGATAAAGTGTTTATCTGAAAATCACAACTGTAAATGCTGCAACCTCAGTCTTTTAAAGACTTCTATATCAAATTTTTCTTTCAGAAGCACAGGTAGTTCCCTGATGATATTTCCCTTTAACATCTAAATCAGAGATTATAATAATTCTTTATGCTATTTAAGAACTTTGCACCACTGTCTTTTTTCACCCCTTCTTATAGAAAGGAGGCAAGTTATAACACAACCTAAGACATCCAGATCTCTCTCTTCTGGTAGGCCCAGCATGAACTAAGTCTTAAATCAAGGAAGTGACCAAAACAGCTGAAATTAGTACCTTCAGTACTCATTGCAGAGAAGCAGACAGCACTGTGCCAGTCCCATGAGGTTGTAGGGATGAAAGAGGCTGCCCCCATCCTCTCCCTTGGGAAATCAGAGTTTGTAGTTGTTGAATAAGCACAAACTAAGAGAAGAGGAGGATCAGAACTCATGTTAAAACATGCTTGTTTACTGTCTTGCTCCAGTAGGGCAGGGACTCAGTGGGGAAAAGTATTAAATCCTTGAGTAGGTCAGACTCAGTCTTGCTCCTGGCTTGTGCTGATAAAATCCAGTGTAAATCTAGACAGGATTTACCTATGAAGCTGCACCTTATAAAAGTGCATGTCATGTTACCAGAGAAAACAAACAGCATGCTGAGTGAAGGAAAATACAAAGAAAACAATATATATGAGACAAAAAGAATGGAATAAAAATCAGGAAAACAGAGATCTGCTGGGCTGTGAATCAGACTCATATTTAACCAGTGCACTCACAACAGGTAGTTAGTTTGGACTAGATAAAATATGGTAAGGAATAAATCTGTGAAGAGCATAGAAAAGGCTAAAGGACAGATAATTTTGAGGTCAGCAAGCTGTTGATTTATGTCTCTGAACTGGCATAGCTGCCAGACATACTGACTCCAGATCTTGCTGCTTCCAGGACTTCAGAGGCAACAAATGTCATCACAGGCTTCTCTGTATAACGGAAAAGAAATATCTTTTTAAAAGTCATAGGTGATTATTGATACTTTTATCTTTGAGAGATTCCATTTTAAGTTGTTTCTATTAAAATTAAAACAAATGCCTTCCAAAATAACCCAGAAATTTTTGTTTCCAGTTTATTTTTTAATATGAGTGCATTTTTCAGGGCACAGAAATTTAACATGATGATGCATTAGTTTTGCACCTGAACCTGGAATCATTCTGCTCTTCATTCTAAGTCTAGAACATGTAACAAAAATGCATGTAATTATAATTTTAATCATCCCATAGATATACATGTTTGTATTTCTTACTAATACATTCTTTAATGTTAAGAAACAATTTTTTAAAAAAAATTCACCCTATTTTAAAATGTATATTGCAACATTAAGGGAGAATGTTGGATTCATAGCTACACAAACTACAGGAAAAAAAAAATCTTAATAACAAGTTTCTTTAGTAAATAAACACCTGAATGTGTGCTTAAAAGACCAGACGTGGTTCTACTAGCAGTCTCACAGCATATAAGGAAGTATATTCAACAAACAATAATCCAAATCTCTGGGTCCTTTTTATCAATGAGCTTTTATTGATAAACTTCTCTGAATGGCAGTTTCCAAAGGCTCTGGGATAAAATAATTTGATTCCTTTGTCTTAATCTAAAACTCACTTAAATATATGGTAAGACTTCATTTTATTCTAGGGCAGTTTGAGCTGACCCTATGTCATTTAAAAATTGGCTTTTCTGCAGAGTGCTTCAAAAGTGTTGATATTCTGAGCCAACCACAGCCCTAGGTGGTGGCAAGGAATGTTGCCAGTGCAAAGAGGTTGTCCTGATTTTCTCACTGGGCTGATAAAATACAGGCAAATATAGTTCCTGCTGTGATGTTTTAAAAGGATTTCCCTGTGATCTGCTTTCCAGGCTGTGAAAGGCTGGAGCCATGGCTTTATGTTTTTGTTCGTTCACCTTTGATTGTGTCATTCTCATGTGGTTTGTACCCACTGCAAAGCTGAGACAGGAACGAAATCATGTCATGCTCTATTTCAGGCTCAGGCCATGTACTGCCATGAATAATGTTCACCTGTTTGGAAATTCAAAGTGATTTGTAGATTTTGGCACTAGATCAAGGACTATTTTTTATTCCCAGAATCTCTGTGCTCACTAGGAAATAGCCAGTAAAAAACTGGACATCCTCCAGCATTAAAGCACAGTGTCACTGAGGGAAATAACACAGCAGAATAAATGGGATGGGAAGGCTTTTAATTTCACCCCTTGTTACACCAATCTTACAACTTTTCTGACCCGTCCTGTTGCTTTTGCCTTGACACCTCAAAATTAGACTCTCCCCTTTCATGTCAGTGGTCAGCTGCTGCTCTTGATGTCTCTAGCAAATATGACACATTTTCTTTTGAAACCCATTCTGTCTTCCAGCTGTACAGTGCAATGTGCAGCACACCTGGCTCTGCCTCCTCAGATCCTTCCTTGTTAAAAGACACCTACACCGCTTCTAGCCCACTCATTCCACTGCTGAGCAAGTCTCTCACACAGCCACATACCTCACTCTCAGTGCTCTGACCTCACACCACTTTTCTTCCCTTTTTGTGCAGCATTAATTTGATCAATATGTCCACTCTTCCCTGCCAGCTATGGAGGCTCCTTAAAAGCATCAAGTTAGTTTGGCTTTTTTGGATGTTTGTTTTGTCTGACCTACTTATCTACTAGTATTAGCTGCCTTTGATCACTGTATCTTACCCAGATTAGTAACAACACTAAAGGCCAGTAGTAGTCACTAACTTCTGGGTCTTTCATTCCCTGGCATTTAAAATAAAACCTCCTAGACTTTCTATACTGCAGAGAGATGCTTCCAGACCCAAATCAGCACAGACATGTCTACAAACAGTCATAGAACCAGTAAGATTAGAAAATACCCCCAAGATCGTTCAGTCCAACCTTTGGCACTGCCACTGTGCCCACTAAGCCACATTGCAAAATGCCATCTTGACTCAGTACTTGCAGGGATGGTGACTCTACCACTGCCCTGGGCAGCCTGTTCCAATACTAAATCACCCTTACAGTGAAGAATTTATTCCTAATATCCAGCCTGAGCCTCCAGTGGTGCTATGTTAGGCCACTTTGCTTTATCTTCTTCCCAGTTTCCTGACCCCCACCTTACCACAAACTCCTCAGGAAAACAAGACTCAAAGGCAAAGCTTACACAGCTCAGCCCAAGTGCTTGTATACCACGCAGGGCCAATGGCAGCAGAACAGAAATTATTTTAAAGCAGAAAGAATCAAATGTTTTTGCCCTTTCCCACAGGCACTTGAAATCAGAGGGTAGAATGGGGATGTAGTGTAATGTTCCCCAGCAGAGGAAAGGAAATAAAAAGGAATATCGATACTGTAAAGTTTATTTCAACCATCAAGGTGAACAGTTGCTGCAGAGATAACACTGAAGAAGCAAAGATTCCCTCTCCTGTAGCTTGCCTCTCTGTCTGGCCTTGCAACAGCATTTCTTGTACTTTGCATATAAAAGATGATCTAGGCCTATTAAAGAATTAATGTTCAATACTTCTTAACAGCATAATTCTGGTCATTTTAATGTCAAGACTTAATTTTTTTGACAGTGATTTGATCTGGAACATCCAGATAATGGTTATCTATCTCAAATGGATTTTTTTGAAAGAATAAGAAAGTTTTAGACAGGCATATAAGTGAGAGGCCAGTCAGATTAATTAGGTATTTCTGTCCGTGTATTTAAATTTTCCTGTTCTTTTTTTCTCTGTTCTTTCTGTCAGGTGTGGAGACAGAAGGCTTTCTGCCTGAAGAAGACATATATGTGAAAAAAGAGATCTGTGATGTTTGGAAAATCCTTTGGCAGTGAATTTGAGTAGCCTAATAAAGGTCAGGTTTAGATGTATTTATAAAGATAAAATTGGCTGAAATCAGCTCCATTGGCTTCACTTCAAGCTCCTCAGGCAAATTTCACATAGAATGAAGCCCCTTAGAGAGTCCTGGAATTTTGTTTTGTGCCTTTTTTGATGTCTCTATTTTCATACTCTAAATTTTGTGATCTGCTTGGGTAGGGCTGGTCCATCAGCGAACCACTGCAGGGCACTGTAGGGATTTCTGTTGTGTTTAAAAGTTGCTACTTCAGTTGGAAAAGAGCATGTCTTCCACCAGGCTGCTCAGAAGCAGGCTGCTAATATCCCAGGTAATTCAAAGGCAGCTCAGGTATTTCCAGGGTTATGTTGTAGTCATTTCTATCACTTAGTGTGGACTTTCCCTTGGTGTTCCTGTGTTTAGTAAAGCCCATGCTGAACACCGTGGAAAAATAAGCAATCTTATGTCTCTAGAGATACTGGCATTGTGAAAACTCATTTCTGATGTTAAAATTCCTAGAGAGCTTTCCAAAGCTTGAAGAATTTTTAAGGACTCAAATTTTAAATCATATCTGCTGCTGTAAAAGTGATACATGTGTAAGCTCTATAGTGTTCATGCATTTTTAAAATATTTCTATTGAATAATTTGCTTGTTTCCCTGGACCAATTTCTATTATCTTAATAAGAACAAAATAAAGTTAAAGTGTATGCATTATTAAATTTAATAGGAAGTTACAATTGACTTACAAAATACTAGATATTTCTCTTATTTATTATGATGTACTGGTTTCTGTCGTTCACTTAAAATGGATCTTCTTTTTCTGCTTGTAAGATATGGAGGAAATGGCCTAATAAGCTGTCTTTTACAGCTGAGATTTTCAGAGCATACTTCAGATGTCTGAATGCCCTCATCCCATTTAATTTAATGAGGAATGAGAATCAAATCCCTTAAGTGACTAAGAAAACTTCAGAAGAGAAGGAGGATATTCCAGCAGCCAGGACTTTGTGTGCTGAGGCTGCCTGGGCCTTGGGAACTCCCTCTGTGACTCCAGACTTCACCTTCCTCTCCCACTGCAAAGTGGACAATGCACTCAGGCACCTGCTGTGGGGACAGAAGGGCTGTGTGGGGATGAAGACATTACAGACTGTGAATTTTTGGACTGCACAGAGGCAGGGTGTGTACCTAGACATGAAACCACCATATTTCAAAACTATTTCCTTGCATCGACACTGCAGTCTTGGCATTTCATAAGTGCCAACATGATGGAACCTGCATTGTTTGATACAAGAAACCAACAACCACCCTGAACAACAGAGATGAAAACAATCATTCAGGTAGAAACAATTATAAGAAGAAGAAGCTGTTTGGGTTAAGAGATCATCCTCTCCAAATGACTGGGGAAAAAATGAAGTTAATTTTGGCCATGAAAATTTTAGGCTACAGAACAGCTAACAATGATATGGCAGCAGCTCTCACCCAGTCTTACAAAAGGGGTGATGGAGACAAAAAGCATGTGACATGCCTATGATTTGGAGTACAAAAAGTGCATTATCAAATTATTTGATATAAAAAGCAAGGTCTCTTTCAGTTCCATTGTACTGAAACTCATTCCTTCAGAGTGAAGGACATTTTATAACCATAGTTACGTCTCTTATGTAACTGCAGTGTGATTGAGAGAAGTAAAGGAGAGTAAATGTGCATTGGTTTTCAAGGCAGAGTGGAACTAACAGAGGGCCATAAGAAAGAAAAAAAGAAAAGGAAACAAGAAATGTTAATAAACAGAAAAATGCAAAAAAGTTTCTAAAGCTGGGGAGAAAGTTTTCACTGGAAATAGTGCACAAACATCTTAACATGAAGGAGTGTATAGATCACTAACATAGGTGGACTGCATTTCCCTCTGCAGAAAGATCAATCTCTTTCTTCCTCTGTAGTAGGTTTCAGAGGATCTTCTCAGATCATGAAATTCACACCAGTGTATATGAGGTAAAATACAGTAATGATAGAGTGACTCTCATTTAAATTTTTTCTCTTATCTTCACCAAGGAATACAGGATTTCTTAGTGATGCTAGATTAATGGAGGTAGCATTAATATAATTCACAAATTAGAAAATTAAAAAATAGAAGAGATTAACAATGTAACTGCTATGAATCTGGAATTAAATTGGTTTTCCACTAAACTTGAGAAAAAGAGAAGATAAAAGAAGAAGAGAGGGGAGGGGATCATGGCTCAGTTACCTGATCCATAAGGGAAGATGGAGCGACTAGATGTGACTAGAAACAAAAATTAGCTTGTGAACCAGGGCTGATTCAAGCCTTCACTAAGACATACATGGCAAAGATCAAGCTTTGATATAGAAGTGCATAGTTCTGATTCTGTGTGCCTGAAAATCCTGAGATTTGGATCATACAGTGTTCTGTAGCATCCTGAATTTACCTGACACGGATATGCTACTCTTCCTGAAAGCCCTGACTGGATTCTGCCTCTTCTCCGAAAAGCCTCAAAACCTTCAACAAGCCTTGTCATAAAACTCTGCTTCTCTGAATTTATTTCCAGGATTAAGGACTGTAAATCCACTCCAGTACAAAATGTTTGGCTCATGCTCAGCAATAGATAAAGATGTTTTCCCATGTAGGTCATTGAGCTGAGTCTACTCCAGGTCAGTAGTGGCCAAAGGTGTTATTTCATTACAAAAATCTAAAGTGGATCCCAATAAAATTTTAAATGATCAACTACTATTTTACCTAATTTCTTATGCCAAGTCTAAAATGTCTTGAAAATGCCATGACACGGAGGTTATTTTCTTAAAGACCAATCTTCATTTATCCAGGGCGATGGTGGGTTTGGATAATTGCATTAACAGAAGGAACTGGCGATATGGATACAAGTTGCAAAGGCATCCTCTGCCTATGTACAGAGTCAGTCTGGGTCTTGCAGGACTCATTAGCTCTCAGCTGCAGCTCTGCAAGATTTGGATTATTCCTTGTAAAGCCACTGGCCACTCCAGCCCCCTGTAGGCCCAGCAAATGGTGAAGAGGGCATGTACCACCTGTACAAATGTACAGAGCCCGTTCCTTTGCAATGCCGTGCTGCTTTCCCAGGGGGAGAAACTCTGGAAAGGCAGTGCAGAAGGACCACTGGCACTCAGAAATTGACTGCCTCTGTACAAACCCAGCCTGGATCGAGCACTGGAGATTGCCTTGCTCTCCCTCACAGCTTCAGGTGCCTGCAGCTGACCCTGCAAGGAGCATGGCTGTCCTTGGGCAGGCTGAGGGACCTGGCAAGGGACTGTCACTGGCAACATTGGTGGAGAGCAGCCCAGGGATGCGACCATGGAAAGGGCACTTGGCCATAGGACAGCAACAGAACAATTAAGTGATCACAAACTCATTTGCAATGGATGAACCACCATCACCTGTAGCAACAGTTTTCTCTCTAGCTGGCCCACAGAAGTTGTTTTTATGGCAAAAAAGGCATCCAGTTTTCACCAACAGTTGTTGATTATCATATTTCCAAAAGTGGTCAAGCATCCCATCTTAAGAGGTGAACATCATGGGACAAGGAAGGGAGTCTATGTGGTTCCATGCTCTCCTACTTTAATACACAGCCCCTGGCTGCCGACAAGACAGGCTATTCCAGCTCCTTTAGAGCTCTTCAGTGTGCTTGTGCCAGTTCCTTATCCATGGATCATTGATATGATGGAGCATAATGGCAGCCTCCCAGGCCCTTATATTTTCAGTTGTCAGATTGAATACAGGGAGCTGCTCAGCAGTAGAAACTCACTCACTGTAGTGCTCCTTTGATGTGTGTTCCTTGAGACTTTATAGCCTTTCATACAGAAAGGTAAAAAATACACTACTCCAGATATTTCTAATTGCAAAGGCCAAATTACCAAGTATAATGGACCAAAATTATTTCATTTTTGTGTCATTTCTGAGCTAAAATGTTACAATTACAAGACCATCGGAGATTCAGAATACTATTTTTGTCCCTTTTCTTAGTACCTCATTAGAAAATACATTTTTTAAAGGCTGCTTACCATTGCTATGCACCATTACACCTTTCCTGACAGATCTCACTTCTAATCCCATTATTGTTTAGAGATGAAGAGTTATAAAATATAATCCAGAAGGGCATTTGAACAGCATTCTGTCCAATATGCAGCTTAAAAGGGTATAGCCAGAGCAATAAATTAAATCATGCTTACTTCCACATTAAAATTTTCAGCAGTAAATTTCAGGTCTCTGCACTGCTCTTTACATATGCAAAAGAGGAATGGGTGAAAGTTGTCAGCTCTGTGATGAAATGAGTGGCAAGCTGAAATCTGATTTATCACCTGGCAGGTAACAACAAAAAAATTATAAGTGGGGCTTTACTGTCAAGGAACTGATGGGCTTGTCTTGTTTATGGCTAAAAGAAAAAAGAGTCTCCCCTACTTTTCTTCCACTTAAAAAAGTTCAGGAGGGGAAGGCTGTAGCTTTTTTGTCAGCAGACAGAAATTGAAATGGAGAACTTTTATCGAGGTCAAGATGACTGTACAAGCTCAATGAAATGAACTCAGCCACCACCATTGTCTGATTCACTTTAGCTTATTTCTCCTGTGCCTGAGCTCGTCCCTTAAGATGATAACCTTGATGGCAACATCTTGAGAGCCACTCCAAAGTAATTTAAAGCAATATATAATTACTGTGGGGCTGAAAGCTCCCAGTTTACAAAGCAATAGCAGCTGTATGAGTTCTGGCTCATCTAACAGGATGATAGCTCTGCAAGCTCCTCCAGCCTCTTTTGCAAGCTTACCCACTAGATCACAAAACAATTCATTTGGGCTCTGTAGGATCTGGGGCCCAGCTGTGTCTGAGGAGCTGCAGCATTTCTCCAAGGACAAGGAGCTGGCAGTCAGTGCTACCAAAACAAAGAGTGAAAGGCACAGGAAGGGCACTGGCAGGGTGTGTAGGGAGCAGTTCAAAGGCAAAGCACAGACTCCTCACACTAAGAAAACCTGGTGTTAGAACAATCTGTTCTAATGGGGAGCTTGATCAGCCCCTCACTTTGCTGAGGGGATTGTCTAGTTCCAGAGAGCTTTACCAGACATTCACAATGGTTCTGGCCAACATCCAGATCCAAAAAATCCTTTTTTATGTGCATCTGAATTTATGATTCACCAACACTGCTAACTACACCATGTGCTTAATACCAGCATTTTGGGTCCTGCTCAGTATGTGCCACACGGTCCATTAGAAAAAAACAATCCTTAACCATCAACCAGGCTTCAGTTCCCTGCTGGAGTTTGGCGTTCTTCTCTGGATTCTTTTCTTTGGGGTAATGGGAGAAGCATGAGTTACTGGAGATGTGCTTTGAAGAGATGCTGATAAATAGTGATTACTTGTGTTGCCCTTACCTAATTACTTTGAAAATTATTTTGTTATTATTTGACTCTATCTATTCTCTTCCTCAAAATTCTCTTCCAATACATACTTAACAAACTTTCCTCCATGCACGTACATTACACAAAGAAGTTTTAATAAGTATTCAATATTGGTAAGTTAAGAGGTGACTATTGATTAATAAGCAGACAGATGGCTTTTCTCCAGAAGTTAGATCCAGAATTACATAACTTTGTAAGAGAAGAAGATTTAAGGATCAAATAAATTATTAGAACCGAAAAACTAATCATTGAAAAAGCCCACTCAATTGTTAAACATTTCAGAAAACTCAATATATAATTTTCATATCCTGCTTCTGTACTCTGACTAAGCTGATTCTCATGTTTTGCTAATGTTCATCTGTGATATCTCTGATCCATGAAGCAGAACACCTCAAAACTCAGGAAGCCATACATGCTGCACTTGCTAAATCTGACTGCCTGTACAGTCACTGACCAAAACAATGGGGGCCCAAGCACTGCCTTCAGCAGGAGCAAAGCCACCCTGGTTGGATTTGTCTTACATGAAAAGCAAACCCAAACTATACAGTCAGCCTCACAATGTTGAAAATCATAGTCTGTAAATACAGTTCCATGTATTCAATCTTAAAATACCATAAGATAAAATCAGTATTTTTTTTCACCTATTTGGTTATTTTGATACACAAATTTGCCATCCAACGCAGGTTCCTCACAACCACAGAGCTCAGTGTGGTCTGTCTGGGCTGTGCCTGCATGGATGGAAAGGATTGTGCAAAATTACCTTATGCAAAAAACGCCTGTGCCTATGGCACTGTTTCCCATCACTGACAAAACAACACAGTTCCCACCTGTGCCCTATGATTCAAGGGAGAAGCTCCCTATTTTGCTGGTGAGGCCTCACACTGACGGAGAGAATGTCAGGGTAAAATAACAGTGAAGCTCTTTGATGCTCCTCAATGAGCTATAATTACCACATTGTCTAGAAAAGTAGATCAATTAACAGAGATACACGCATGGGGGATTACTGTGGTAAAGAACACTCTCCTTCTAATGACTTTCCTACTGAAATTTTTATTCAGAGGGGATTTAAACCGTATTAAATGCTGGGCAAAGAGAGCACTGCAGGTAAGGTTCAGCTGCATTGTTGAATTTGGAAAGAAAAATCTATATAACTGAAACATTTAGAAACAATTCAAACAGAGATAATAAATGCTTACTGACTGTCAATAAATTGTTGGTCAGTGGTTATTTGAGTTAAGAATTTAAGAGGTCCACAGGTTTGTTAATGTGATGGGATTTTACCGTGTATAAAATATGTATTACCAATATGTTTTTAACAACTCTTTATTTTGTTGAACTTTTTCCAATTATTTATAAATATAGAATACTAATTAAAAAAAACAACAACAACAATAAAACAAACAAACAAACAAACAAAACCCCCCAAAACTATTGGATCCTGTTGGATCTACTGTACAACACTGTACAGGTACAGTGTTTTGAACTCCTACCATTCACTTCTAGCCACAGATAAAATCCAGAGGCCAGAGTCACACAACTGATGTACTGGTCTCGTGTGTCAGGAGGAAGAGCAGCAGAAGCAGACACTGGTTATTAATTCTCTAATGAACTTTTCAGTTTGCCTTTGCCTATTTGCATCTGAGGTCCCTCAAGGGCAGTCTAAGATATATTTTTACCTGCCTCTGCAGCATTATGGTCCTCTCCACAACCCACTTTCTCCACCCTGCACATTCCACCTTTCTTCCCTTCAAGCAAAGTCACAGCCACCCTCCACTACTGCAAGGATGGATTCACAATCAATCCCCACCAAAGCAATACGTCTAGGGCCACCACACTCCTCCATGGCTGGGAAGAACTATTCCATGGTCATTGTCAGCCTTTATTTAGCTATAAAAGTGATTCACTCTCTCTGCTATGCTGCTGACCTTTTCAGAATTACACCCACAGCTCATCCTGAAGCCAATAAACTCTTGGTGCAAAGGGAAATAAATGTGCCTTAGCCCTTTGCAGGACTTTCTAATTATTTCTAAAATGTCTTTGCTCTTACAGCAGATTTGGGAAAGGATGGGGGGGCGTGGTCACTGTGCAGTACACAAAAGCTCAGAAGCTCCTCCCCAAATCTGTGAGAGCTACAGGCTGTTCTGGAACAGGCTGACAATGTCAGGTTTATTCCTGAGGTCAGGGAAATGCAGGGGCCATCTCTCCACATAGTATGTTCACAATTCCTACTGCCCCACTGCTGGGAAATACAAACACAGACACCAGATCTCCCAGCTTTCTTACACCTGAGCTATTGCCCAGATCTCCAGCACTGAATCAGGACCCAAGCCAATGGAGGTATCATGGGGGATTCCTTAGTTCCTCCTCAAGGACTTGACTGCCCTTAGGATCCCATTTGGAATGACTTGGGATTACACTAGATCTGTCTTGAGAGCCAAAAAGCCTGAGTAGCATTCCGAGCCATTGAGAATGTCATCCTGGGTGTAGGTGGCCACTGCAGGACTCAGTCACCCTGGAGAGGGAAAGGCTCATACCAGGAGCTATGGGAGCAGATCACTGCCAGGACTCAACCTGGGTAGCTTTAAGCACCCATCTACATGATATGAAATAAGCATCTTGTCATTTTAGGCTCTCTTACCAGCCTGTACCAACCATTTTAACTTTTAGCTCCAAAGGCACCCTTCAGGCTCTGGCAAAGACCACAAAGAGAACACCGATGGTCTATCAGATAACTCTATCATGCTTCATTTGGGGTGATTTAGGCTTAAGACACATGGCAGAAGCTGATATACGCCTGTCCAAGTTCAGTTCCTGACCCATGAGAACCTTACCCACTCTGTTCCTTAAATGAGAGCTGAACGTGGCCCAGGCAAGGACCCCTGAAAGGTAATGCCAACAGCTGGAAATCAACTCAACAAAACTTTATTATTTAAAAGCTCTATTACTGGCCTGAGCTCAAGATTATAGGTGAATTATCCTTGCCAGTCAGAGACTGTCTCTTCAGCACAGTCAAAACTGAAGATAAAGCAGATCTGGGGAAATTATTAAGTTTGGGTGTGTTTTTTTGGGTTTTTTAAAATACTTATTTGGTTTTTCAGCCTTTCTGTCCCTTCCCATTAGGAAGTGAGTAAGAGGCAGATCCATGTACACAGCTTCTAATGAAACTGCAGGAGTGACAAGAGACAGCAAGATAATTAAATTTCATGGCCTCCTTGAACTAAAATGTGTTCCTCAGGTTGTTAATTTGGCAAATACTCAAACTTGTGTTAGTTTGGGTATATTAAATTAAATGTAGGTAAAAGCCTGGCTGGGAGCGGGTGCCTGGCTTGTGCTGTCAGCCATCCCATGGCAATGCCCAGCAGAGCCAATGCCGAGTGAGACACCAAAAAGTTCAGCATGGACTGGTTCCCCACACAGCCCCATTCAGCCCCTGTGCTGCCCCCACTGCTAACAAAGCTTTCCTCAGTCAAGGTAGAGTGCAGGAAACACCTGCAGCTGTGTGCTCTCAACTCTCTTGGAAAGGCCTAACTTGACAGTCACAAGAAACCAAAGGGTAAATAACCAGTGGGGAACCAGCCTGTGGGACATAACAGAACTGCACTTTGTGGACCATCCTGCTTTCAAATAAACCAAAAGAAAATATGATATTTAAAGGAAAGCAAATTCCCGTTCGTTTAAACATGAAGCTCTTCTCAGAAGTATCTACTGAATTTCCCACATACAGGCAAACCCTTGGGCTGCCTGTGATACTGTGCCACATCAGTGGGCTGCCAAGTTCTACTGATGAACATGCTTCAAGCTGTCCTGCCATCCCTGTGTTACAGCACTGTGGAATCAGAGTGAAATGAGGCTGGAAGGGCCACACATCTGGCAGCCCTAGGCTGGAATCTATTCTGGATAGACAGCTGTCAAATGTTATACCTCCTGGTCTCCGACATTATTTTTGCTTATTTATCTAGATTCACANGCTGTCAAATGTTATACCTCCTGGAATAGACATTTCCTTGTCTCCGACATTATTTTTTGTTTATTTAGATAGATTCACTGCTAAAAATATTCTTCTAATTTCCAAATTGTCTTCTCTTTGAGATATTTCCTCATTGCATCATGTCCCACTTGGAATGAACATGGAGAACAGAAAATTTTTGCAGAAATCTGTTGAATAATGACCACTGTCTCTTGACACCTGTCAGTCTCCCCCACAGTGAACAGCCCCATACCTGTCTCCCTTCCAATGCGTGGCATTAGCCCAGTGTCTCTAACTGACACTCAGCTCTTCCCTGGGCTTTCCCCAGCTAGTCCAAATTCTGTTTGCACGTGGTGCTCACAAAAGCTCAGACTGCATCTTACTCATAGTGATGATTATTGCCCTCCTGTGTCTGCTTTGCTGTAGGAGCATGAGTTTTGGTTACTTAGTCAAGGTCAGCTTCTCATCCACTGCAATTTCCAGATCTTCTCCTGCAGATCTGTTTTCTCCCACTTTTATTTGTACAATTGAGACTCTCTGCCTAAGGGCTATGTCTGAAAGCTTTGCTGCACTGTAATTTCTCTGTTTTCTTAAAAAGGTTCCCAAATAACTTCGATTGAATGACTTCCACCCACGAGCATGTTAAATCAGACCCCACTTGGTGGTACCTGCAAGCTGCCTAAGTAGGTTTCCTATTCCATCCTCGAGGGTTTGAGTGAAAATAATAATTGGCCAGACAGGCCAGTGCACACTTCCATTCATAATAGTCTATTTTTGTAGGTTTCTTCAGGCTATTATGCAAAGCTGTTCAAGCAGTTTTCCACAAATCAATTATCTTTAGATCTTGCACTATTTTGTTATACCAGTAGTTTGAGAGAGGTGCCATGCCATGTTTTGAAAATCAAAACTTTTCACTCCCTCCAGGTTCATCTAAGGCTCTCTTGTTAATCCTTACCCTGCCCAGATCCTACTTGAAACACTGCCTTTAGTTCCTGTTTTGCCAGACTTACTTCCCAACACCATCTTTCCTTTCCTTCTGTTGTTTGTTTTTGATGTGGGCTGTTAAGTCTTTTGACTGCATCTTTGGTTTGGTGTTACTATCTCACCTAGTCAATAAGAAAGTCCTTATTCCTTAACACTTCCAAAAAAGAAATTATGCTCCCAAATAAGGTGCATGTACTAAAATCAAGTAAGAATCCAGCACAAAAATGTGTGGACTGAGCAATCTTTTGTTCTTTTTTTTTGTTATTGTTGTTTGTTTGTTTTAAATTTATTAATTTATTATAGTTGGGATAAGGCAGTATAAATACCTGTCCTATGCAGAAAACAAAGGTTTTGATATGATTTTTTTTTTTCCACTTTGAGCCCATAGCTGAAATTTTGCCTGTGATTTGAACTCAACCATTTACCCTGGAAAAATGCCAATGCTGTCTTGGGTGGAAGACAGTTCAAGAGTAAAAAAACCACATTTTTCCTCATAGGTACCTGTCTAAATGCTGGCTATTTTAAACTCTTTTTGCAGCAAAGGCCTTTAGCCAACCCAGCTGATGGAGCTGAGGAGTGACCCAGCCAAGCAGACACCAGCTACCCACTCCAAGGTGAGCTGAATTACTCTCCAGGCTGGATCCACTTCACTGACTGCACATCCAGGAACCACAGTGGGATCCTGAGGCACAATGGGCTCATGTCAGTAGTCCACTGGGGACTTAATCCAGTGTCATTTGGGATGACCCAGGGTATCTTTCCTTTGCTTCTCCTTGGGGTGTCTCACAGAGCAGTAAACTACTGCATCATTTCTCTACATGTTGCCCTATATAAGTAAAAGCTCTCCAGTCTTCCTTTAGTCTGAAGGACCTAAGGTGGGCCAATTGAAGCACAAAGAGAAAACCCTATTTCTGGTAGCTGTTCTCTAGGATATATCTCCCATTTCTACACTGAATCAGGCACAGAAACCCAGGCAGAGCTGATGTGGAGATGAACATGGGATCTCTACCCTATGAGCACCTGTCCCTGTTAAAATGGCTGTAACAAGGTTGGAGAAAAGCCCTGGGTTACAGCCAGGTCCCTGACTCCTTGCTCAGAAGTCTGCCCAGTTTCTTCCTTCTTTGATACATCCCTTAAGATATCACCCTGCTGTGTACTGGTGTTGCTTCACTACACAGTGAGGACAACTGCACAGAGAAGCCTTCTGTATGTGTCATGCATCAGAAAAAATTATCCAGTTTAATAGGAATAAGTGTCTGAGAAATACATCAAGCAAGAGACCCTTCTCTCCCACTTTAAGGCAAGCTGCACTCACTGGGGCCACTGGCCATGGAAGCATAAGGGTGACTAATAATGCTGTGTAGGAATTTGAGGAGTCCTGGGTTTCAGCCTTACTCTGCTGGTCATTCAGTTCACCTAAATGACTTACCAGAAGTTCAAAAAGAAAGGGAAACCATAAAAAAAGCAGCTTCCAGAAGTACATATAGTGTTGGAGTTTATTACTAGATCTCCTGCCGAGACAGCTCTTCACCTGTCACCTTGCCTTGCTTTGACCTTCTGCTTCTGAGATTTGACCTATATTTTGTGCCAAAAGCCCCATTCTGTGCTTTTAACAGGAGAGTCAGCAATGGTATCTAAAGAGCCCTGATACCAGGAAGAAGGTATGTGCCCATTAATCCAAATAATTTGTGCATTAACTGTGGGAAGAATTGGCTTTGACAAACAAATAGGATGACCCACAGTCTCTGAGGACAGTGTGTGCTAAATAAGCCTTCTCAAATTTTAAAATTTCTGGGAATGAAGGCCCAGATTCATAAAGTCATTTCACTGCCTGCATCCCACTGAAATTCATGGGAGACCAGAGTAACGGTGCCTTCTGAATCTTGACCAATGTGCCTGAATTCCAGTCCAGTAGCCAAGGACCAGAGGCAATGGCAAACTTCCCACAAAGATCAGTGGAACAGGCTTCAAGAGACTATCACTGTGAATATTTAATGTTAAGGTAACTTCTCAGTGGAATTAAATTGTTTCAGGCTTGTAGAAGTCAGTGGATTTTGTACATATAAAACTAGCAGGATTTCATCCCCTTTCTCTCATTGATTTATGTGTTGTCACACATGTTTTTTTTTAACAGGAGTCTGCTGGCAGAGACCACAGCAGTGGCCTGTTGGACTGTTCCTGGGAAGAGTGAGATAGGTGGAATAATCTTGGTACATTTTCCTCATCACATCACATTCTCATGAAAATGGAAATGGAAATGCCACTAGGTGATCTTTAAGGTCCCTTCCAACAGAAGCAGGAGGACAGAGATCTAGAGAGGTCTGAGATACCCTCACATTTGCTGAAGTCTCCCAGATGCTAGACATTATTCCCACTGACATTTTGTAGAAGTGGATCAGTAAGTAAGAAGCTAAAAATTCAGCTAAACATGGTGCCAGGTTGTACATGCCTCCCCATCAGTCTCCCTGCAGAAGATTAGAAAATCAGCTTTTAAATATTTCATTTGCTGTGAATTTCAAGCATTTCCTCAGCATGCTGAAATGTGCCAAGGATTGTGGCTTTTGATATTTAAGCCAAAACCCAATAATCTGTTGACCTGTCAAATATGATATTCCTAGCATTTAATAATAATTTTTTAAATCCTGTAAAAGTCAGTTCAGAAAATATTCCTGTAAAACAGACACTGGTGACTGCTTTAAATCCTTCACTTAATGCCTGTGTGGAAGAGAGTAAGAGATAAGACCAAAGCCAACATATACTTTGAGCACTGTGATCAAAGTACATAAAAGATACTTCAATAGAAGTATTTTGCTGTCAAAATGCAGTTTCTACCCTAAAGCTCTCACAGTGCACACTAGAGAAAGTACTGAAGCACTTGTTTCTTTAAAACAGCAACCTCTTGTGAAGAAACTCACCCAAAACCCCACAAACACTATAAAAGTCTGACCAGCTGCTATCAGGGGGCTGTGGATCAGATTGCTTATGGCCTGATTTGACCCTTCATTTAAAATTTTTATTAGGAAGGAATGTGTTACCATCAATAAGAACAGATCTGTCCTGGTGTAGTGGTGTGCCTACACTCACTTTGAACAGTCAGACCATGTCACCAATCAGTGGTGTTGAGCTGTACCAGAGCTCCCTGGGATTGACTGCATTTTTCAGACCTGAGCTGCAGGACAGATGAACTTCAAAAGACTTCTAAATTGCTTTTTTCATCACAGAGAATATCTGTGGATATATTGCAATGTGATGATGACAAACCTTCTCATCTCTCCTACTCAACTGGGGATGGTTTGGAGAGATGTTTTTTGGTTGTTTGTTTTTTGGTTTTTTTAAAATATCTAAAAACATTGAGCTGAACTCAGGACTAAAGAAATTGGGGTCTTGTAAAAGCCTACACTGATAGACAGCAGAATAATAGTTTTGGTTGGTTGGGTCCTCCTGAAAGGATGATAGGCCTTAGGTAACAGTCTCCATCCTTGCTGGAATCATGAACACAACCATATGATCCTATTGAAGAGGTAATCAGGAAGGCAAAATGATAATACACAATATGAGCGTAATTAATAGAAGGAATGGCCAAATTTTGTATTTCAAACTCAGTTAACAAACAATTTTAAATGACCTGTCTATCTGGTAATAGATGGCGTCCTAAATAATTTCCACTTTGACTAATTAAGGTAGCAATTAGTAAAACCGGCATCTTGTTGAATTAGCAGGGATTTAGAATGAGTTACATTTGTGCTGGGAAAGTGCCTGTGATTTGTGTGTTTTGAATAAATAGGAAAAGAAGAAGTTCCTGAGGCATCCAATGAGGGCTAAAATTTAATGCCTGTGTACTAGAAAAGCAAATCAAGTCTTAAGCCAAGACCATGAACCAGTGTGCTACTATCTTCAGCCAAATGCAATAAAGCTGGACACAAAAACATCCTAAAACTGTCCACACTTTGAAATGTGGTTATTTCTGAGATCCATAATGCCCACATGTCTTCCCAGAAAAGCCTGAATTAAGGAGAGAAGGCAAGTTAAGAAAGATGTTTGAAGTGTGTTCTTTGTTTTGTTTGGTTTCCTTCTCTCCACTGAGTGCTGCTCAGCACTGGCTGGGCACTGTTTCTCTCTGGACTGGTTCAGCCTCTCTCTGCAGATGATGTGTGACATCTCAGCTCCCCAGAGAGGAGCCTTGCCCTTGTCTCAGACAGACAACCAATGGTTGTCCAACGAGGAGCGTGGCTCAGAGAACATGGCCAATGGACACAAAGTACCTTTCCCCTAAAATAAGGGCTCTAAAGCATGAGCATTTGCTTTCCTTGAGCATACCAGAGCGGCTAAAATCAAAGGAAAACAAAGAGACAATATAAGGAAACAATAAGAATAATGCTCCTTATAATGTCTAGCTGGGAGGAGAATAAGATCGTTTATTCAAACCAATAAAACACCAAAAAGAAAACACCCCTGTGAGCAGTGCACCAAGCTCTGCTTCAGAGCAGCACCCCACAAACAGCAACCCCCAGCTGGGCTCCACAGAGGAACTTCCTTACCCTGACAGTAGGTGGAAACACAAAGTTTTAAACTTCTTGCCTTCTCTCATACTGTTTGAAATTCCTGAGAGGGAAGAACAGGGCAAAATTGATTATGAAATGCTGATCATTCTTTCTGGATAGGGGTGCTCCACATCCTGTCTTGTTGTTCGAGTGCTTTCAGGTCCAGGACTCCATTAAGCACCTCTTCAAGGGACTCAAGCATAGTCCAACAAATCACTGCAACATTTTTAACAGCTCTCACATCTACTCTGCCCACTGGTAGAGCAAGACTTCTAAAGCACTCTGACAAGTGCAGAGTGCCATGAGCTCTAGCTCCCACCCTCATCCAGCCCTTTCTGTGGCACTGGCTGAGCCTCCTGGCTCCTCAGTCTTGGGCACTGAGCTCAAAGTCACCTTCTCTTCACTCTAGCATCAGGTTGTAAAGCTGCTCTGAAATAAGACATGGCCCATAAGAATGAAAAAAGAAGAATTTCTTGCTGTTCAAGGGAATAAAACCAACAGTGTTGTGGGGTTTGGAAGTCTTCTGCCTGCCAGTCACAGAGCAAAGCCCCTCAGTGATCAAGAAGGCATTAACTAATGTCTTCAGCTCAGCAGGAGCCACTTAGCAGCTCCTCTCTGTGCTCTGTGCTTTGGTTACTCCTCCAGTTTGTCCTTTTGATACTCCCTCAGGGTTTTCATTAGTAGAAGTTCAGAGAGTTTCATTAGCAGAAGTTCAGAGATGTTGCTGCCATTAGACATCTGTTTTCTCCAGACAGCTCCTGAAGATCCTGAAGCAGGTACATCTATGAGCCTACAAAAGGACCAGGACTCATTAGCTGCCCCTCGTGTAAGGACTTAAAGAGCACAGTTGACTGTCTCAAACACCATCAAGGCCACAGAAGAAATAAGATAAGCCACCACGGTAGGAACTTGAGATAAGCACAGAAGGGAGGAATTTCTGACAGTGAGGCACAAATTCCAGGCCTGGGAAGCCAAGATCTGGTGAGTGCATCCTGGTTAATGCATCCAGATGGAAATTCCCACTGTTGCAAAGTGTTGGAAAGGAAGCAACTGCTCCTACACATATCACCCCAAGTCATGGGAACAGCTTCTAGAGCCACCCCAGCAATACTCATAACTTGAGCTGTATAAAGGTGGTAGCCTCAGAAGAATGACTCTGGGACCCCCACCACTAGGAAGCCCAGGGTGAAGAAGGACCAGTGAGATACTGCTGGATCCATGGATGGTGACAATATTCTGCTTGATCTCTCCCGCTCTCTTCTTTTTTCTATTTCTTTCTATCTCTTTACCTCACATTCATATTTAAATAAAATCCCTATTATTGTTTTTAATTTATGGACTTGCTTGTACCTTAATTGGGCCAGAGACATTTCTTACTAATGGGACCTTGGCATAGCACTGCATGGCTACAGCACTGCATTACAGGCTACTCAGAGAGGGTGTGGAGTGGCTCCCTCACTGGAGATGTTCCAGAACTGTCTAGACACAATCCTGTGCCATGTGCTCTGGGTTGGACCAGGTGACCCACTGCAGTTCCTTCCAATTGCACCCATTTTGGGAGTATGTGATTCTATGCCCTAAAATGTTACTTCTCTCCCTGATGCCACAAGTTAGCCTCTTCCCTGCTCCTTAAAGGGAATCATGCTTTGCTCTGCTTTTCCTGAAGCTGTGGTCTTTGAGGAACCTGCCCTGGCCACAACCATGCCAAGGAGCATAGTAACGCTGCACAGTCTGGATAGTTCCTGCACATGCTATAGCCCTGTTTAGTTTCTTTGTTCAGATATTATTACTTATTCCAGCTTAAGCTATTGAGAGCAAGTTTCTCCAGACTTAATGTCTAGGATAAGATTTAAACACATTTCTACTTACCATAAGCTTTCTATATGTCTACATATGTTTGTATTTCCTGCATCAGAGATAAATCTGCATGTGGATATGATCATAAAAAAGCCACAAGATGTGCAAGTGATTACAGCAGAAAACTGTGAAATGCTCTCTTATATTTCCATTTCAGAACTAATATCCAGTAACATTATTTTAGATTTTTTTTCATTTTTTTCAAGTGCTGACACAGCAATATTTCAAAACTTAATTCTGTGTTTCAGTAGAGAAAGTTGTTTCTCCATTGCTATGTGATAAAACTTCCCAGAAAAGTAGACTATTATTTCTGTATATTCAAGATTCATTTGCCTTCTGTACACTTGCAATAGTGAAAATATGAACATCACCACTAAGTACTTGAGGTGAGATAAGAAATTTGTGTGCAAGAGAGGAAGGGATCTCCCATTCTCTGAAGGAACATTACCCAAATCTACAGCTTCTTACTGAAAATTTCCCTTGCTGTGAATCGTGCTGATCCACTGAGTACAACCAAATAATGGCAATTTCATTGGAGGTCAACTGTCAGGCACACAAAAACAAACAAGCTTTGGTCAGGCTAATGTTGCCAAACAAGTTCTCCATGTAATAGGCAATAAGAGACCAGCTGTACTGGCTCAGAGCATGTGTGCAAATAGTGAACAAGAGTTTTATATTGTACTTGGATTTCATAGAGGCAAAGGGAACATCACATGGCCATAAGCAGCTAATGAGATGAGGGACTATATTCAAGACTTCAAAACAGCAGTGAGAATGACAGAGTTAAAATGATAGGTTTAAGTCAATTTACTAATGACTTATTCATGTCAGAGGATCAGGTTCCCAGTATACACTTGCAAAAAATGCTGAACACAATAACCATGTAAACATGTAATAAAAAGATGAGGGTAAGCAATGGAAAAGTGGTTGTTTCTAGCTCAACCAGGGCAAATGCTCCATCCTTAACTCTGATGTCAGATCAGGTTTTTATTGTCACATTGAGTCGGAGTAGAGCAGGTACATCTGTCCCACATTCCTCCTCAAGAACCACCATAATTCACTGCTCAGGAACAGCCCAGCGTGCTGTGCCTCAGATTTACGCACTAGATAAAGCTACAAGGTAAAAACAACGCCATGAAATCACTTCACATCTAGACATATTTGTGCCCCTTCCTGGGTTTGTGTTTTATGGCTGTTGATTTTGATCTTCCCGAAAGACATCAGCCAGATGGGGCTGTGGATGCTTGTGGTGTCACAAACCATTTGCATCTGACCCACTCAGACCCTGATGAAAAATGCAGTGAAGTCAACGACAGACTTTTCTTTCTTTCCTATGGCACTGTATCAGGTTTTTGAAATTCAGACTTGCCATGGGAGAGAAGACCCTGTACAGGTGGCTACCCCAGAATGGAAAACACATTGCTTTTATCTTTCTGGTCTTAGAGGTAGTTGAGCAAACGTTTTCAATCTAAAATGATGCTTTCACCTCAGAAACTGGGAGACACCCTTATGTACAGTCTGACTAGGACATGCCAGCCTTGGGCAATGATGCATTAGTCACAAGTATGAACATCTCCATCGGCTCAAAGAGCAGGGGGATGGCACAGGAAGCCTGAAATCTTGTTACTTCTAAGTCAGCAGCAGATTCCACATTATGAATCATTCTTGCTTATTCATGTGGTTGGATTCTGCTTGCAGACTGTTTCCTTGTGAAATCTGATGATTGAAGAAGGACAATCTCAGGTTTGGGAAGACTGAGGATGGAAGTGCCAAGGCACATCAGTATTACTCTTTAATTCCCAGTGGTGTGTTCATAACAGATTATAATCACCAGATGACTAAAATTTACAGAACTGATAGTTTGATTCAGAGCTATGCTGGCTCTCAGGTGAATGAGGAAGGAGAAAAGGAAGGGGAGGGGGAAAGCAGTGCAAATATCTCACAGTAAAATAGTCAGATTTGGAAATTTCTTATTTGGAAAAACAGCACCCTTCATTTTTTCTCCTGCAGGTAATACCTAGAAAGAGTCTTTGACCTCAAATAAAAGTGCCTTTAGGGAAGAAAAAATAAGAGAAGATAAGAATTATCTCTGTTGCTCTTATTTGAGTTGCAAGCAATTTCCTTGGACAGAGTAACAACAGGATGCACATAGCAGAGAGAAAAGAACAGCAAAGATAAAACCTGCCATTTCTGATTGTGGTGCTAACTCTTGTAAACATGCTCACTGTAGGAGACAGACAGACACAACATACTTTCAGGCCACCTGGAGACCTGGCAAACTTATGTCATTGTGGTGCTCTTTAGAACATTGCCATTTAGCTGCCTTTTTGGTGATGAGTTCACAGCCAAATGTTCTCTGAGCATGATCCATTTTTAAGCACATGGCAAGAAAAAAATGGGAAAGAGGAAAAGTAAGTGTAGAAAGGGAAAGAAAAGATATGATAGAGATTGTATTACCTTGAGCCGTTCAAGCTTTAGCAAAAGCCAATTGATAAAGGAGAAAAAGCAAAACACTTTTCTTTACATCCAATTTTCCCAGTCATCTCTCAAAGCATATGAATATGAAAGTTCAGCAACATGAACGATTTTTGGAGTTCAGCAGATGGAAGGAATGACTCTGATCCTTTCCACCTCTTCTTCAGTTATCACTCATATAATGTCAAGCTTGCTAGGTGGGCATTGGGACAGATTGACCAGGAATGCTGTGAATGTCCCATCCCAAGAAGTGTTCAAGGCCACGTTGATGGCACCTTGGGCAAGCTGATCTCATGGGTGGCATCTCTGCCCATGGTGAGGACAGGTGGAACTAAATTATCTTAAAGGCTCTTGTCAACCTAAAGTATTCTATGATTTCATGATTCTATTAAAAAAAAAAAAAAAAAAAAAAAAAAGCTGTAAGTCCGATTGACTCATTTTCTTCTTTTTTAGTTACACCAACTTCCCAATACACTAATTTAATCTGGTGATTTCCAGCTTCTCTTGCTTACAAAACAGGGTCTCAGCACTGTCTTCAGCATTTATACAACTCCTATTTGGATATAAATGATCTGTCTTTAGCTCTTTCTGACATTTGAGCAATCTCTGGTATCAATCTGGATCAGTCCTCAATTACTTTGGATGATGTTAAGTCTAGACCTCTACAGAACCATTCTGTTCTATCTTCCTCCATGGTCTAGGAAACCATCTAAACCCCATGGTATCATTCTCTATCTGAAAATTTGGGATATATGCAGAAGTTCTACCTGCTCTAGGAATTATGTTAGGGAGCAGAAAAGAGATAGCAAGAGCACACTGAAATCTCTTCAGTATCTGTTCAGGAAGCAGACGGTTTACAATCTGGCTGTAGTCTTGAGGATGAACTTGAGTTAGATTTATTTGGTATCTAATTTAAGACACCATGGTGCTATCCCTGAAAAGATCCACTGGTAAAACGCGTTTCCATGGTGCTATTCCTGAAAAGATCCACTGGTAAAACCCGTTTGACCCAGAGAGCTTTGCATTCCTCGTTTCTTGCTGTTGTGAGATGACCATCATAGGGAACAGTTTGCATGCCTTAATAATAAGTGAAGACTCTCAGGTCCAGATCATAGCTCAAACCCAAGCTGAGGCCAGGGATTGAATTTTAAATATCTTTTAGTGTCATTAATATCACAGGAACTTGCCCTTCCCAAGAATTCTCGCATCCAAGGTTAATGAGGTGACCTGAATCTTCTGAAGAAGAAGAGAGCATGGTTTTGGCTTGGAAGCTGCTCCTAAGCTGCCCCTAGAAGTTAGCTACCAAGTGACCCCAGCCATGAAGCATTAAGATCTGCATCTCCAGAATGGTTCATCTCTCCTACTGATCAATAAATCCATGACCAGTATTAAAAGAATGGAGGGACCCATAGTCAGGCACAGGATGGCTGAAACTCCTACCTGTCTTAAGGCACAGAGCTGGTGAGCCAAAGGTGCACTGGGTTCAAGTGCAGGTCTCTGATATCATGGGGTCGTACTCTCATCATCAATACTGCTTCAGTATTGGAACATTTCATCAATGGTAAGGAGAAATACTATGTTTCTTGTGAAAAAAACAAAACAAAACAAAACAAAACAAACAAACAAACAAAAAAAAAAAACCCAAAAAACCAAAACTTCTCACAAGAATTTAGGGACTTTTTATTCATTTCAGTAATGTTTTAAGAAAAGAATTAAAAACTCAGGGAAGGGGTTTACCATTCTTATTTTGGAATATAATTTTTAGCATACAATTTTCTTTTATGTTCTGTCACTGCACATTTTTCTGAAATATTTCTATTTTAAATAGCCAAATTATTTCATTGATGTTATAATTAGGGTGTCTCTGTTAAGAAATCAACTTTCTTTACTTTTCAGGTATGCAGTGAGGAACAAGTAGATAATGATAGCAAAGTTTATTGAAGATGGAAGTGCCAAGGCACATCAGTACTACTGTTTAATTCTATTAATGCACTGGCAAGAGACTATACACCTCAGTTTGCTAAAATTTCCATGGGTCTCAAAAACAAGGGTTTCTACTTGCTTATTTTCTTCCCTTATAAGAATGGAGTCTTACTCTAGAAGCTGTTTCAATATATTCTATTAGATACTAGTGCTCAGTTTTTGTTGTGGTTGCAAGCTGATGTGTAACTAGTACAGTTGCCTCTGAAACATGTCTAGGTGGGGTCACTGGTGTTCAAGAGAAAGCAGTCCACGCTAAAGTGAGTCACAGACCAAAGGCATGGAGATGAGAATGGAAGCTCATCTAAGAAGAGAGTACTAGGTAAAAATCTGGTCAGTTTTGCTAAATTAGGGGTTTTGAAGTCCTCAGGAAAGTAAATAGTAGAGAACAGGATGAAGTGTTCAAGTTATAAACCAACACTGATAAAAGCTAGGGGGAATAAGAGCATATAGACAAAGGTTATTAAATATCAGGTGCTTCCACAACTAACATTCATTTTGGCCTTGTGAGAGTGAAATATTTAAAATCTTTTCAGACTGAGCTTGATATCTTCAAGTTAAGTGGTTGTATTAAAAGGTAGCACTGGAATTGACCTTGGGTACCTCTCTTTGGCCCCTCCAATCCATAATTTATACCTTATTCTGATAATGTCTGAATGAGATGGACAAGAAGATATATGAAAGAGGCAGACATAAGGAGAATCCGTCAATAAATACGCTCGATTTGCAAGTGAAATGATCCCCACACACATGCACCAAATGCCAGCCTTTCACATGTAATTGGAGATCTGAAAGTCAAATTGTGACCTTTCTGCCTAGTTTCCTTTCACCAAGAATAAAGATATTTGTGATCAGAATTTAGCTGTTTTGAAGGGTATTTTTGGTAGTAATGCATGAGGCTGAATATCATTGCCTCCTTTATCGAGAGACAAGTTCACTCTGTGAAACTCAGACTGAAAATGTGGCAGACAAGAAATGTGCCTGAATCACACAGAAAAGCCAGATCTAATGACTCACAAAATACTATATTCATCCAGATCCCTGGGTTCTTCTTTTATTTCTACAGCCACTTATTGTGTGATTTGTGTTCAAACCCACTACAAGGTAGCTCAGAAAGGCAATATGGGTCAAATTGGAGGCTCAGATGAATTTTCACTCTGTGACTGATTCAAGGCAGAGGCACCTAGAAAAGAGCAGGGGAGGGAAAACAGTCTGATTAACTCTGCCCTGTGATGTGAATTCACTGCCAAACACTCCGACACATTCTTGCTCCAGAAATGCCTACAATGATGCCTCCATGTGTTACCTACACAGCAGATTTAGTAATGACAAAAGTTGTCCTAGATGACCTAATACTTTTTTTTTTTCAAATGTAGACTCCATGAATCTAAGTTGAAACTACTAATAAGAGACAGAGAAAAAAAAAACCAAAAAACTGAAATAGAAGGAAGGCAGAATGGGTCACATGAAGTAAATTAAAAGAATGATCTCAGTGCTGCCTATGATGTGTTCTAGTAATAAATTAATCAACTGCATGATAAAAATCTCTAGGGAATTCTGTTAACATAAACTAGGTAAAATCTGACTTTGAATGTCTTTTGTAGAGCAATTTCCCAGGTTAGTATATAGGTCAAATGACACACTGAAGCTCAGCGTTCACAAGAATGGCAAAATGAATCATACAGCAACTCCAGGCTCTTTTAGTCAATAATCCATTAATGTGGAGAAGCTATGCTTGATTCATAGCTACAGACATCTGAGGGCATGATTCTGCTGCCATTGGAAGCATGACACATAACTCAGAAAAAGTTAAAGGAAAATGCAGCAACGGAAGCCTCTGTGAGATAATGTCTGCAAGGAAGGTGAAAAGCTGTAGCTCTTCTTGAAATTGTCAATCACAGACAAAATTTTAAAAATCAAAATGAAACAAAAACACCTGTCCCAAACAAGGCAAAAAACAAACAACAAAAACCAAAGACAAACAATAACCCAAATAAACAAAACAAAACAAAACAAAAAACCAAAAAACCCTGTTTCTGGCACTTCCTAACGACAGAATTCTGAGAGCCATAAAATACTAGTATGGTTTGACAATAACTTCACTTCCAAAAAAAATTACAGACCATTTCTCAAAATCAATAAACCTCAGGATTTGGATGAGATAGGTAAATGTGGACAGGTTGGTTATTATTAATAGGAGGATAAAATAAATTGTACCAACTCATCTCAACTATTTTAACTAAAGAAAAAAAAAATCACCAAACAAAACAGTTGAAAAATCTAAACAACAAAAAATTAAGTAGACCAAAGGTTTGTTCTCATGCTGAATATTATGACATAATGGCACCCATTATTGCTTTGTACTTCTCAGTGAATTGTAGGAAATTTTTATTTTCAAGTTTTACAAGGAAAATGTAGGGTAGATATTTGATGACTTTTACAGTTGTGGAAAACAGGCATTGGAATTTGGGTAGCTAACGTGGTCTATATTCATTCTACCTCAATCCCAGATTCAGGGCAACCTGTTTTTATTGTGGACCAAATTTATATGTCTAGGGACATGGTCAAGAAAATTACCTTCAGAAAGTCTGAGGGTTTATGAAAGTCTTCAGTCAATTTCCTTACATATTTCCAAATTCATTCTAAAGGGAGAAACACAGAAAATAGGACAGCAAAGGTCTTTAAAGGGTTATCTTTTGTACTTTCATGCACCTAAATCCACTCTTATCCAAACTTCTTCCAATTACAGCATTCAAGAGTATACAATATACAATTTAGATGTGTCAGCTGCTCATGCTAGGCTTATTTACCATTTCAAAGCAATGCTCCCAAGGTCCTGACCTTCAGCTGAACTTTTAAATATAAAAGCAACACATTTACTGAATTTAAAATGCCTTACTGAAATGTTTTTAGATGTTGAATTCTCCCCATTTCAGAACAGAGGACCTGATCTTCATGTACTTTTAGATAGACTGTAAAAACTCCAAACAACAGCAAACTTGGAAAGGACCTGTGAGAAACCAAAGCAGCATTATTGACACTACTCAGAACTTAAGCATGCATCAAGGTTTTGTATATTAATCCTTTTATCACTATCTTTACTTTCATTACTTTCTCACTGAAGAGAGACAGATTTTTGTGGAAGATTTCTCCTTCAGATTTTGCAGATAAGACAGAAAACTCTTCAGGCAACAAAACAATGAGTTGGCCTTCATAGGATTTGCATCTAAACTGTATTTTCAACCTGGAGTAGGCACGAATACACACAAAACAGAAAAGCTGAAGATTTCCTCAAAGCCCAGCAAAAAAAAGAAGTAGCAAGAAAAGAAAAAACAAACAAACAAAACAAGCAAACAAAACCCCCCAAAACAAACAAAAAACTTTAAAAATAAGTCTCTATCTTTCAGTGCAGATTTCCATAGTCTCCCCTGCCTGCATTGCTGTTTGGACTGACATCAGGTATGGTATTTCCTTTCAAACAAGGTGGCTGTTGATAGGTCACATGGCCCCCCACAGTAAGAGCGCCCTATTTTCTGCCTACAAAATCTGCTGCTATTCACCTGTCCTAGGGCAGCCAAAAATCTACTGTTCAGTAGTACTGGTCCCTGCTGTGTCTGCCCTACTTTGTGGTATCAGGGTATGCTGTTACCAATCTAATCAACCATGATTCAAAGGAATAATGTCAGCATCTTTCATTTCTAATCACAATGCCAGTAGCATCTCTGGAATCTGACTGAGATTCCCTTAACAGCTCTTGGATCATACTTGAATTCTTACTATATCAAAGGTTTTCTTTCAGTATCAAGTCCCGATCCTTTCTTATTGAAAGGAATTCTTTTACTTTTCATTTCCAGACCCCTGAATGAAATTAAACTTCCTAGGTAAAATTAAGATAACCAGTACCCTTAAAATCAAGGGGTAAGAAATACTATATTTGTGATCTAAAAATTAAAAAAAAAAAAAAAAAAAACAGAATAA
>VWZN01000351.1:286280-305594 GCA_013396955.1 Regulus satrapa | reverse complement strand
AAATCCCTCCCCCCCCCCCCCCCCCCCTTCTTTTCTGGAAGAATATTTTTGTATTGTCAATAATCTCATCTAATGCATCAGGGTTAAGAGAGCCTTGCACAGCCCCTGTACCTGTGTATAAGTAGAAGTATGAAGGACATTCAAGGAGCATTGAGGGGAAAGGCAGGAAGAGAAGCTGTCCTTGAAAGCTAATGTGTCACCTATGTTTATTTGTACATAAAAGTCATTAAAATATACAAGACATTTACAAGACTTAAGAGACATTTGTAGCAATAGTCCAGGACAAAGTCTGCTTTTTAAGAATTTGCTATGGGTTCTCACATTAATGCAGCAAAATAATTCTTTCATTTCACAGCTTATGATTCTCTGTCAGATTATCACACAGACTCTTTTTTTTTTTTTTTTTTTTTTTACTACTCAGTGGCTTTTAATTGGTGTACATTGTAGGAAAGGAAGTATCAATTCAAGAATGACTTAGAAATGCAAAATAACTAGGTTATTATCCTATTTTACAGTAAGCCTTCTTTTAATAGCCACTCATTTCTGCTGTTCAAGCAGACTCTGTGAAAAGGGATTTTGTCCTTCAGCCAGAATAAAAGACATCTTGATGCTAAAAATAAAAGAAATGGGAATCACTTTCCGGAGCTGGAATCCTCCCCTGCAAGAAGCCTCTGACAGCACTGAGGCTGGCAGAGGAGCATTGTGATGGAACAAAGGCAACAACAGCCCTAAGACATCTCCCCTGCACAGCAGGAGAAAAAAACTGATAAGGGTCTGTACTTCTTAGAAAACATCCACTGATGCTATGACTACCCATAGACTCATTAAAATAAGGCAAATCTTTCCATCAGCTTCACCAAGCTTAGCCAAAGATTTTCCGATGACTGCCTGTAAGCTATCACACTCCAGCTACAGCAGTGCAAATGGGGCCAAAATAATGTTCTGGGGGTTGAAAAGTGAAGTTAATTAAAACACCAAACTGCCAGCATTTGGTTTTTGCTTCTCACTTACCCTGTTCTTTCTTTTGCTTTTTTTTTCCCTGTTTTCCTGAGTAGGTTGTATCTGCTGCTGAATTAATCAGAACAACTCCTGGCTTCAACTGCACAGTATTGGTGTGCAGCATCTCAAGATCTGGCACATACAAAATTTAACATTCCTGTTGTAAAAAATATTTACCTACAGAGTCTGCACCTGCCCAAAGAAAATTAATAAAATGAGAAATTCATTCCTGTAATGCATCTTTCCAAAGCTTTTAAAAATCCAGCTAAAAAAGCTGCTTTGTGTCACTGCTCAGCCACCAAGTGCACAACAGCTCATTAAAATGCACAGCTCTAGCTAGGAAGCTTATTCTGACTCCTGGCTATAACTGGCAGGCTTCAGCCTGCCTAGATAAAGGGTGATAGGAACGTGCAATGTCAGACAGCTCACTGTCCTCTGCTTTGCTCCTTTTCCTGCACTCGTCAGGGGCCAACATACAAAGAAGGGCTGAAAGTCTGTAGCTAGCCAGTCTTTCCCTTTTCACACAGGAACAGCCCTCCTGATCCTTAGCAAGGATCAAGCCAACCTAATTCAGAGCAGGGAAAACCAGTTTATACAGGTGATGCAAGAAAGCTCGAGAGGGATTCTTTACAAGGGCATATGCAGACAGGATAACGGGGCAATGGCTTTAAACCAAAGGAGAATAGGTTTAGATTAGATGTTAGGAATAAATTCTTTCCTGTGAGAGTAGTGAGGCACTAGAACAGGCCATCCAGGGAAGCTGTGGATGCACGATCCCTAGAAGTGTTCAAAGTCAGGCTGGATGAGGCTTTGATCAATCTGGTCTAGTGCAAGGTGTTCCTGCCAAGGCAGGCAGGTTGGAATTTGGTGATCTTTAAAGTCCCTTCTAACCCAAACTGTTCTGTGATCCTATGATTGTCATTTGCAGGGAAAAGAACCAGGAAAGAACCTGACTGAGGACTTGTAGGTACTTGTCTGTGTTGGGTGGCATTTCAGCATGAATGGAGAAGAAAAAAGTTCCCTCTATCAAACCAATGACATGAAGCTTTGAAAGGTGAATCCACTTCTAGCCAGGCATTTCTGGAAGCCAGTATGACCACACATGCAATGCACATAGCTGCTGGGTCTAAAGTCAGCAGCTGATAAAGACTGCTGCCCACCAAGAGCTCACTCCTATTATGTGATTGATGATGGACCAAGAACATCACCAGGCTCAGAGGTATTTTGTACAGGGACACATCACATATAATAAGTCTGATCTATAGCTTCTCTGTAATCTTCTCTCGGGTAAACAGAGTCAGAAACAGCCAGAAGCACAGAAGTGTCTCTCTATGAGACATTCTTCCCTTCTGCCATGGCTGTGTTGCACGTGCAGGAATGCACATTCCTGCTGGTCCCCTCAAGCACAGTTGAAGAGCAGGGTCACAAGCACCCACTACACAACAAGAAGTGCTCAGCTGCTATTGCAGAGTTTAATGAAAGAACCTCTGTAACATAATTACACAGCAAGGACAATACATCCCTTCCGGTCTTTCAGGATTAATTGTAAAACACAGGCAAGATGGAGCTCATGACTAATACAGCATTACTTACAAATATCTCATTGTTAATCCTGAATTCTGCAATTACAAGATGCTCATTAATATCTGGGAAGTTTCTATTTTTTCTCACAGTAACAGTAATTTACAGGCTATGGACTGCTTTATACCTGCTTGAGGTAGGTATGTCCACTTGATTCTTAAATCAAACTTGACATTAGCACCACTTTGTGTTTTGGGATTTTGTAACAGATTTTTGATGGGGTTTTTTTTTTTGTTGTTTTTGTTGTTGTTGTTGTTTTGTTTTGCTTTTTGGGTGTTTTGGGTTTTTGGTGGGTTTTTTTACATAGCTGTTGCAGAGATATCAGCCCAGATAAAATGTTACCAAAGTAAATCTAAAAGCATGGCTTAGCCCAGACAGAAATACAGAAATACATCAAGACATTCTGAGTCATACGGAATGAAGGAAGATAGAAATGAGCTCAGAGAAAAGAATTATCTGCATCCACAAGAAAAACCAATCTACATTTTAGTGAGGTCTGTCTGCCCTGGTTTCTCTCTAAGGAACTCTGAAGTTCCTTAATCCCTTTCTTGGCAACTCTTCCATATGCTGGTATGCTGTTAGCACACAGCAGGGACACAGATTTCCATGATGCAATTTGCTTGTTTTTCCTTAGTCCTTCACTTTGTTTAACTTTGCCTATATGCTTCCCATGGAAATCTCAGCTCTGTTGACAGAATTATTAACAGCAGTGAGGGCTGATGGGTAGTCTCAAGCAGAGTAAACACAAACACATCCTGGTGTAGCACAGTGTTTGTTATTGCATGTGTCATGGTAAAACTTTATGAAAAGAAAAAGAAATGTTCCACTTCTTATAAAGCCAGTCTCATGGGACACAAACTATTCCATCAAGAAGTTCTAAGGAAATATGGTAAATGAGCTTTTTGGCCCTAATGGACTGATTTTTATTAGCACTTATGTCCAGAAATGCATGTGACACAATAGCAAGATTTATGGTCAAAGCATTCAGCAGTCAAGAAAATACCAAAAATGGAACAGTCATGTAAGTTTCCATTGCTTTTTATTAATTCTTCATGGGTGCTGTGAAAAACTTTAATGACCTAACCACAGATGAGTTTTTCCACTGGGCCCCTACCCCATTCATGGTGCATAAGACACAAAGGGCACTGACCAGGCACGTATTCAAAATTCCAACTCAATGCCCCTGTTCGATGTCAGCTCTACATCATTTTTTGTCATGGCTTATTCAAACTCTGCACAGTTTGAATTAATTGTTGACTTTTTTCTGACTGCATCATGATTGTTCTTCTGTGCTTCAAGAGGGACCCATTAACATTTTTGCAGCACCTCTGTTCACAGTTTTGTTCACCTCTGTTACACAGACAATCATGGAGAGAGTTTTGTTGAAGAAGAGAGCAGTTTATTGGACAGGACATGTGAGGAGTCAAATCTCTCAGATGGAGTTTCTTATTGCCACTGGTGATGGGAATCTGTTGTGAATATCCTTGCAATTACATCTTCATCTGGATTGGCTAAGGTCCTTCTGCTCAGTTCCTATATTACAGCTGGCCTGTGGTTCCATGTGAACACCCCAGCAACAATAATTTATCACTACTTATTTATCATAACCTTATATAAGATATTTCCAAAATAAATACACTAAAAGGACTAGCCCATATAATCAATTCTGCACTTGCAAGAATAATTTCTGTTTACTATTTACAAGTGCCTTATCTAAGCAAAATTTGGTCACTTCCAGGAATCTCCTGCCTTAGGACTCCACCCAGGATCACTGAATCATAGACAATTATAACTAAAAAATCTTATTTTTCATACATTTAGCTCACCAGTAACTTCAGGTCCATAAATGTTGTCACCAATTCCCACAGATCTCAGTTGAAGATGCCAGTGCTTGACCTTTCTTCTGAACCCCAAGCCCCAAGTATTACACACATCATGAAGGAAGACCACTTTGGTCAAATTACAATTTGTCACTCTTAAATGAAAAGATTATTCAAGGCTCGGTGACAATCAGGTTTGTGAAGGTGGCCCTCTGGTTAACCAGGTAATCTTGTTATACAACTTAATTGTTTTACATTTTTCCCAAACACCCAGCCCTCCCAGGGGGGAGACCGAGCTTCTTCCCTTCTTCATCGACACTGTGTTGGAAACAAAATGAGGGGGTCTGGGAACACTAACAGTTGTCATTCTGCTTTTGAGTATTTGCAAACAAATAGCAGTGTCAAAACTCAGGAACCAAGGGGCATCTGCTTTGGAACTTATTCGGTAGCATGGGGAACAGGCAGGATCCAAATCATTACAACAGGGCAGGAGAGACAGACAAAGGAAAAAGTTTAACATAATTAGAACCTGTGGGAGAATTCATCTCCTCAATCTCCAGGAGGGCCATGGAAATTAAGATCTCAGATCTTTGACAGATTCAGGCAATTTTTCAGAGATGAAACACCCCAACAGGAGCTAAGAACCACACCTGCCTTTCAAGGCAGGAAAGCCTCTTTCTGTGATTTCCTTCTTAGAAAACTTCATAGGGTGACATATAACAAAGTACTCTCATTTTGTGGGCCTAATCTTCTTCACATTTGCAGCTGACAAGGGCAAAGCTCATCACAAACTCACTCAGGAGAAAAAAATACTTAACACTTGAATAGCTACTTACCTTTCCCTATGCATAATTGCATATAGTGAAATCTGGACCACTACAAAGTGTTTGTTCAAGCACACGGAACCTTGGCTCAGCTCCCTACTTTTCCACCACCTTCCTTGCATGACACTGAGTCTCATAGGCCCAAATCTTTCAAGCTAGTTAAGAATTTCATTGTTTGGATGCTTTCCTATGGATCCCACTCACCTACACACCTTTGAAGATCAAGGCTTTACCCACTCTGTTTCAACTTCCCCTCTCAAAGATAAAGGCAGTGTTCCCTGATCTTAAGGCAGGTTAGGAAAAACAAATGCACCATGATGGTAGCATGCTTTGTAACCTAACAGGCAGCCAGAAGATTCCAGAGGGAGTTCTGCATATTATTTTTAACAAGCATTTTATTTTTACATATGCATTACTGCCCAAGATGTCTGGGTAAATAAAAAATAAAAAAATAAAAAAAGAAAAAAAGAGATCAATTCCCAGAAAAACAAGGGGGTGGTGTAGTTCATAGTTCAGGGAAAGGTACTTGCTGTCCTCCACAGTCTGCTCTCTGCTCTTCCCAAGCTTACAGCATGGATCTATGGAATGTTTTACCACAGCTGCCCTGTGCTGAAAAGACTTCAATGTTGGTGGGTGCTCTGCAGGCACATGGGCCCCATGGGACATGTAAAAGAGGGAAGAATATCTCACTACAAACTCTCATGCATTGAGATGGAGTTTCCTTGACTGACTGGGATTTATGAGAATTCATTAGGACATTTATAGTTGGCATTAGCCAAATATACACACAGCTGTGTGCTCCTTTTCTTGTTATTCAGTTTACCATAGGTGAAAAGGATATTATTGGTTTTGAAGAGGCTGTCATGGGATAAAAAGGACTTTTAGTCACCAAGTGAAGACAGGCTGTGGGTGAAAAGTGCAGCCCTTCAGAGACAGTCTCAGATATGGAGGGATACTGTGATGGAGCACAAATCTCATGAACCCAGACCTCATGTCTTCAGGCTGCAAGAGAGGGAGAGCAAGGTGAGCTGCCCTCCTAGACAAGGGCACTATGTTTGCACCGCATCAAATGAAAAAAAAATGGAGGTTAATGTGGCATTTAGAATTTTTCCATGTTAAATCCTTTCTCCTACGCATCTAGGCTGTCCTCAATTTTTCATGATAGGAGTTGTGAGTCGTAGGAATGTACTGCTCTCATGGCATGGGGTCCTGGCCTCTAGCATGGAGTCAGGCACTACTTTAATTAACAGCAATGGTCACTGTGACTGCCAAAAGAAGAGAAGGCCAGCTCAGAGCACCATTTAACATAAAAATGCATTAGACCTCAGGAAATAGGACCACAAGTACATAATACTTTATGGACATACGCTGCTAAGCAGACAGCTCCCCTGACCAGAGGAGATTAATTTAATGCATGTATATGACACTCCCCTTTTAAAGCATCACTCATATGAGCACAGTGCTCTTCTCTATCCTTTTGACTTTGTGCCAGAGGAAGAGGACAGCCAAGTTGCCCAACTTTACAAAAAACACACCTTCAAACACACTATCACCAGATTTCTCCATTAACATATTTTGGAGCAGGGCTGGTAAATCCTAAACCCATGGGCCAATTTGTGTTTGAATTCATACAGCAAATTGCCTTGTGACAAACTCAGTATTAACTCATTTATCATCTCTTGTTTCTGCTCAGTTCACCAGCTACAGCTTCATTTGTCGCCTAAATGCTGAACTATAGATAGCTTGAGAGGCAGAATTTGAAATGAAAAATGAATGCACCTTACAAACTTAGCACCTTGAGCAGTGATCTTGTCAAGTTTTACAAACTAAGCAGAATTGGGTTAGGCCTGCACTGAAAGGAGAGCAATGAAGAGGAGAGGCAAGAGAAAGCAGAAGGTGACATTCAGCTTTACTTTCACCAGGACAGCAGGGAGAAGGTTCCCTTGTGTAGCCCTGGGTGTTGAAGAAAAGCCATCAGCTGGAGCATGCTAATGCCATTAAATTTGGTCTGAAGGCATTAGAGGAGAGTCTGGCATTGATGATTTTTAGATTGCAGGGTGGATTGTTTTCTTCTCACAGCATGAGGCATTCACATTGCCTCCTCCTTTGGCAGTATTTGCAGTCAGGCTTGCAGCTTCTGACGAGGGAGACAGAAGTACTCATGTCTATGGCAAAGCCCACTGCTGTCCATCTGAAGCATCTAAGAAACATAGAATTATTTGAGTAGGAAGGGACATTTAAATCCCTAGTTTAAAAAGTCCAAACCCTCCTGCAAAGTGCAGACACTTTCACTGGATTAATTGCTCAGAGCCCCATCCAACCTGACCCTGAATGTTTTCAGGAATGGGACATCCATCATGCCTCTGGGCAACCTCTGCCAGGGTTTCATCATACTTATTGTAAGAACATCTTCCTTTTATCTAAGCTAAGTCCACCCTCCTTCAGTTTAAACCCATGACCCCTTGGCCTATTGCAGAGCCCTACTAAAAAGTTTGTTCCCATCTACAGTCATGTGCCTGTTTTCTAATAAAATAAAGGAATAATGCGACTGCTGCAAAGCTGAGACACCAGGAACCTGCTAGGCTTAAAAAGTAAATGGGCTAGAGGCAAGGAACAAAGCAAAAAGAAAGAAAAATAAGGATAAAAATGCTGTGATGTCTGCAGGCATATACAAGACTAAAAAGAAAAAGATACTATTTCTTGAACAATGGTCTTTTAAAAATTTATCTTTTTAATATTTAGATTTTTTACATTTAAATCAGCCTATTTTCTGCCATTATCACATTCCCACATTTTAGTCTGATTCCCTCTGCCCTTTTCTCCTCTTCCATTTCAACCTTCTTCCAACACTTTGGAGATTGGAGTGAAAACCTTAAAGACAAATTCCCACAAGATTCCTGACAGCTGGTGTCCAAGAAGAGGAAGGAGAACTGCATGAGTGTCTCTGGTGAGATAAACCTGTGCTGAGAATTCATCTGCAAAAATTGTATTGCACAATTCCAAAATTCTCAAGCCTGTCAGTGTCCAGCCATCAGACAGGCTGCAAGTGCCAAAAACCACAGGCAGAAGCTCAGAACACTAACTCTGATGATCAGACTCTGGTTCTCTTGTGAGAATAACCCCAGGACTTTTATCTGGTAGGCACTTTGTCATGACTCTTTAAGTCCTCTCCACCGACCAGCTCAGCCTCAGAGGGTGCTCTTCAATTTCTTTTGAGTTTTGTTACTGTTAGAAATTAAACTTCATCCTCTAGGGATTTTTCCCTCATTGTGTTATGAACCTTCATGCCTATTAATTTTATGCCATGAAAGCAGGCTTTCCCATAATTTCCTGTTCTTCTTTATGATTAATTTCCTCTGCTAATCAGCAGAAAAACAACAAAACATCTTTACAAGGAAAGAGCTCTGAAATGCTAAAACCTCAAAAGTCCCCAGCTTTCACTTGAAGCTCTATGCTATCCCCAAAGTCTGGTTTCTATTTCCACAAAATTCAAGAGGTCTTTAAATCTCCTGCTGTAGTCTATACCGAGCCGACCTCCTTGGCATATGAACTTTTATATAACAAGAAAATGTTACTGCGCACAAAATTAAAAAGGATGGATGGTCACAGTAATAGGCATGACTCCAATTCTTTCCAGCTTCCTCAGCAAATCAAGTTATGTCACTGAGGTAACTTTTCAGCATTTGCTACTAGCAGGAACAGCAAAGTCCTCAGAGAGTTGATCTGGCATAATAGCTGACACAAAACACGTGGGACAATTCATCACAATAAAAACTGCACACAGGTAAATTGCTTTTTCAAATGTCTTGGGACAGTCCTCAGAATAACACAGAACTCAAGAGAGGGAAAAAAAAAAAAAAAAAGCTGAAATACAGACTTTAAATGATTGCCTCTCCCAGCTCAGAAATTTATACTGGAGGAAACAAGGGAATCCCTCACCCCAGTGACGGCATCCATGAAAGTGTGCAAATGCTGAGCTTTTTGGCTGAATCAGCAAAATGAAAGACATAATATTTTGCAGGTGCAGTGTGTTGAATGGGATAGAGGGGTATGAGGGGTGCAGTGGGAAGCAGTAAGAGCAGATTTCTGGTGGCAAATGCAGGCGGCAGCTTAAAGTAGGGGAATGGGACCTCAGTGAAGAGGCAATCCCAGCTGTCTGCTTGAGTAGTTTTCCCCACAGCAGCAAATTCATCCATTTTACTCCACAGCTGCTGCCGGAGCAGTGCATGGTGGGGAGAACCCGGAACTGCTATGAACTTCTTTAGAACACAATAGTGCTGTTAAAATACCACATATTTTATCTTGACAAAACTGCTCCCCTGTGTAAGAGATGCTGACACCATCAAGGGAGGCATAGAAAAGTATCTGATAGCACAATGAGCCCAGAGAGAGAAAGAGAAAGAATGAAGTAATCACTTTGTAAGCTCTTAAATGCAGTCTTTGCAGAGTATAGGGTTTTCCTGGGTGAATACATGTCATTTTTCACATTTTACCACCCAGACATTGGGAAAAAATAAAAATAAATTTAAAAATTTAATAATTTTGACTTGAGAAAATGTGGTTTTCAACTAATCCAAATTATCCTCAGGTATGCTTTGTCCCTATTACTTGACTTGATAGATAATTACAAACCAAGCCCTCTTGCCTACAGATTTACATCTTAATAGTGAATTTCTGAAGAGCTCTTTGCCTTTTTAAAATTATTATCTTTCAAAGCAATCTCAAAGAATCAGACACTTGTCCATTGAATACAGTATATCTCTAAAATCTGATTCCCCTTTGGAGATCTCAGCCTTTTTTTAAAAATGATCATTATTTTTGTCAGGAGTGTGGTATTTCACAGTTATAAGTCTATAATTTTCTTCTGGAAAAAAATCAGATTTTCTTCTAACTGTGGTTATCTCTTCAGTACACAAGATATACTGACATATTAGACATTTATATGTTTTAAAGAAAAACGATATGTTTTGTAGAGGGAGGAATTTGGTTTGGGTTTACCTATGGAATACATAAAAGAATTATGTGGAGTGAAATATTTGGCTTATGGGATATGGCTCGAGGTGTAGAGAAAAAGGAGGGGAAATCTGTGCCATGTTGATCCCGGGTAATACCCAATTCATAGTGGTGTAGAGCCAGTAAGGATGGAAAAGGCCTCTGAGATCATTGAGCCCAACCACTTATCCTCCACTCCCAGCCTGCCCAGCCCAGCCCGTCTCCAAGCAGCACATCCACACGAGTTGGAACACTTCCAGGGGCTGCAATTATACCATTGCCCTGGACAGCCTGGGCCTATGTGTGATCACCCTTTCAGTGAATCAGATCAACTCTAAATATCCACTGGGACAATTTGGGGCATTTTTCTGAGGCCCTGTCACTTGTTACCTGGGAGAAAAGGCCCAGCTGGCTACACTCCTGTCAGGGAGCTGTAGGGAGTGATAATGTCCCCCGAGCCTCCTTTATTTACATGCATTAAAAAACAGTTTCCTGAAAGCTCCGTCAAAAGCTCTGTTTGGGGCCACCCCTTTCTTTGGATATTGTTTGCAGCATCTCGGCAGAGGAGATTTCCCAGCAGTGTTTCCTGGCTGTGTGTTGAGGAACAGGCAAACTTGGCATGTTGGCTTTGTTCAAAACTCCCATCCGTCACTGCTGATGGAACAAAAGAGTATAAAACAAAAACCCCAACAAACTGAGGGAGACACTAGGTGTCTTATTTGAAACAATCACTGAACATGGCATGGAAAAAAAATCCCTGGGAAAGCCTGGTCTGAGCCAAGCGTGGATTGGAACCAGGTCACTTCTGCTCTCAGTGAACAGAGGCCTTGAAAGGAAGCTGTTGGTAGCACACGGTCAGATCCTTACCAAGCAACATTGTGTCCTGCAAACATCAGGCATTTTTTACATCTCAGAGAAGACCTGCGAAGTACTTTGCAAAGCACAGATGAAGCTCCACCATATTCAGAAAGGCAATCAGTGGAATTCCTAGAGGAAAAAGCTGTTGAGATATGGAGTTTCTTAGCAGTGGTCACACATTACCATCAGTTCTCTGCTCTATCATGACTGGTTTCCTGAACCCTTTGGAAGCAGAAACTGTGAAGATCCATGCTCTTACCTAACCATGTCTCCCCTCCTACGGAGCTTTTCCATACAAACTCTGGGAGGAACACATGGAAGGCTCTTGCATTCGCCGCACAGCCATCCCAACACCAAGCCTGCCTTTGCAGACCTATGGGGGTCCCCAGCATCTCCAGAAGAGGTCACACAGCCTTCATGCTGCACTGCTCCCAGAATCACAGGATATCCTGAGCTGGAAGGGACCCACAAGGATCACCAAGTCCAGCTCTTACAGAGAGCAATCCCACAGCCATGGCATTATTTACACCATGCTCTAACCAATTGCTAATCTAACAGAAGCTATTTAATTTAATCTCTTCATCAAGACATCAGAAATACAAAACAGTTAACTAACCAACATAGGAAGGATTTACAGCAGCACTAGGTTCTAAAGATGAATATTAAACAATCAGATTCTTCCTCGAATCAGAATTTAAATCCCAGTCCCTCAAAAGATGAAATATGTAGTTTGTCCCTTCACTTACTGGAACTTAAGTGTCCTGTTGAATAATTAATAAATCAGAACAAATTTAACTATATTTCTGTCAGTTTTGTTTTAAAATCAATGAATAATAATTCTGACCATATATTATAGACTGTACTGTCAGATTATTACTCACAGCTATTGTTTGCCATGGCACTTCAGGGGTGATAGTTCCTGAAACACAGACTCTGGTCCTGCCAGTCCCCTCCTGGGACAGGGGCTGGGGGCATGCTGGGGGCAACCAAAAGCACAAATATGACCAGCCAACACATTAAGCTGCACTAATTCACTCCACAAATCTCCCAAGGCTGTGCCTCAAGCCTAGTAGTGTGGTTAGCCCAAGATCACATGGAAATTTTGTGACATAAAGAAGAACAGGCAGCAGGGCTTCCCTGACTGCTGACAGCATTCTGGTCTTGGGATCATCCTTCATCATTTCAAAGGAAACCTGGACAAAGGCAACACTGGCAACTCCAGTGAATATAAAACATTACAGAGAGGTCACTAAGGGCCCCATTATTCATACTTCTCCCCTAGCTGCTACCTCTTCCTGTAAATCTTTAGTTCAGTACCCAGATGCATCCTTGACAGTCTGAATTCAAACTGGTACCAATGCAACAGATAACAGAATACAAATCTCTAAGTATATTTGTTCAAACTAATTCATTCCCTTTCATGTCCTTGACATTGAGATAGGGTGGAAGAAAATGTGTCATTTGATGACACATTACTTTTGCCCATCTCCATCCATCTTCCCCAATGCTTATTCAATAGTTACATGACTTGAATTCATCATGTCAAGTGTACACTAAAATTGAATTAAAACAATTTGAGTCAGAAAGCATACAGATGCTCATGTTTTCCATAGCTAAGGACATCCTGTTAGAGTTGCACAGCTGCAAATTTTGAAACATTTAAAAAGAAAATTGCTTTACATGGGGGAAGGAAAGAAAGGAAAATGCCTGATTTTAAACAATTCATGATCTACATTATGCTGTTTGGTATATTTTGTAAGTTTTAGAAAGGGGAATGCTGGGTAGAAAGGAGGAAAATTCCATTAGTGTCTCCAGAAAGGGTTTTTAAAATGCTCTATAAAGCATTTTAGCGTTGAAAAGCATTCTTCTAGACACATTATGCAGGGACAAATTAGACACATTCTTAGTCCACTGAGAATTTAAAATAGAATTAAAGAACACATGTTTACAGAGGTTTTAAGAAAGTGATTTCTAATCAATTGTAGGTAACAAAAAAACCTAAAACCAACTCTTAACATTTGATTATCAGAAACCAACCATTTAGCACTTCAACCATGAATTTCTGATCAATTTCAGTTGTCATTTTTACAGCTATTTGAGTGAGAGAGGGACAGATAGCTTTGATCTACTGTTTATTTAATGGCATGAGAAACCTGACCAAAGGCAGAACTCAGAAGAATACACTAAGCAGAAGAATACCAGGGAAATGGACCTGACAGTAAACAGTATTTGCAATTAAGTCCTCCTCCCCATAACTCCATGGCTCTATAACAGAGAGTCATAGCAGGAGCAATCATGATGCAGGGTTTGCCTCAAAGAGCTTTACTTCGAGCCTTTCCTCCTTTGGGGAAAATGGGGATCCTGCTTTTTTTTTTTTTTTTTTAATACATTCAAGCCTTTTATTATAATCATCTAAGATAGCTTCTAATTCATTTAATATTGCATACATATAAATAGCAGAGTATCAGAGCATTCTTCTTGCATCATTTCTGATTTGCGCTACACAGAATCACTGTCAGGAGAATGCAGGTAGATGTCTTAGCTTTGCCAGAAACAGTAGCTCTTTTGCCCTTGTTTTCAGAGGTAGCACAAGAGAAAAGATTAAAAACTTCATTTCAGCTCTCTGCAGGAAAACTGCTGTGGAGTTATGCTGTCTTTCATAATATTTTTCAGTGTGTTTCCTTTTCACAGGCTGCAAGTGAAGGAAAAGGTTGAGAAACTGAACAGGCTACAAACCTGTGGCAGTCCCCAGCCCTTTGACCCTTTTTACTCTTCCAGCCATCCAAACAGCTGGTTGCACTTCCAGGAATAAATGGATATTCAACCAGATTAGTTTTTTGTCCACAGCTTTGTTCTTTCCAGGCAAGCAATATCAGAGAAGAGATCTGTTCTTTTCACTCATCCATGGCAACAGAAAGATAAAAGTGTCCAAAACACCACTGTAAGCAGCTTCTCCTTTCTGCAAGCACAAATTGGGGCACAGTGATCTTCCCTAAGGAAGTTACATCATCAAATGTGTGCTTTTAAAAAGAACTTTTCTCAAGGATCCAATTTATTTAGGTGAATACTTATCTGTAGGGAGCAGAGTATAGCCCCTGTGAAGCGATCTCTGGAACCCAACTGGACCAGGAGGCTGTGTGCCCACTCCAGCTGGCAGAGTTCCCTTGGCCCCACAGGATCTGGCCTTGGCACTGACAAAAGAGAGCCTGCCCCACTGACACAGGTGTAACAGCAACTCTGGATGTCTCAAAACCTTTGGAAACTGACTGGACCATCCACACCAAAACCTCCTCTTCTGGGAAATGCATCACAGGGTATTGAGTGTGTATCTCCAGGACAAGCAAGTCTGGCACCACAAGACAAGAACAAATGCAAGACTCAGCAGTCTTGTACAGCTGACACATATTAAATCATCAGCCTGACCTGCAAATACACCCAGGATTAATCCCTAACGGCATTTTTATCCGAATTCTAACTTGGCTTGGTATCAATTAATTTGGGACATATAACAAGATCACAGCAGGAGATGAAATGGCTGTATCTTCAGATGCCCCAGTTCTTAACCATTGAATTTTCTAATTAAAAGATGCATAAATAAAGAAGACATCCAAGAGCTTCTATATTCTTTTTATTAGAACATACACAGAGAAAAGAAAGCCATGCAAGAGCATCCAGAGAAATGACAGCAATGCTAACAAAATGTGGATTAATTAAACAGATGCTTACAGCAATTTTCCCTCTATTCATATAGGTCAGGATAAAAATTATAATTGTCTGTAAGTGAGAATTATGACAATAACTATCCTAAACTGAATTATCTGAATGCGCGCTCCTAATTCCTTAAGTGTGTGCCTTCATAAAGAAGGGTTTGCTTTCCACAGTGTAGAGAAGAATAACTTGATAAAAGGAGGGAGAATATGTCACCTGAAATGCCCTGGGTTATTTCACTGGCCTTGAGAAAAACCAGAGCAGATTCCAGAATCTTAGGTCCCCTTTAGACCCCATCTCATTTTTCCTGCATGATTAGCTTGGATATCTCAGAACTTTCCACACTTCACACTGTGTTTAGGCATCTGAATCATTTCCATCAAACACTAGTGCATGCTTAGGCAATGCTGATAATTCAAGAATTTTAGGGAGTCAATACTGGATCCCGACCAAACATATTGATTACTGCAGACTTTCCAAAGTAAACCCAATTACATATACATTCCAATTAGTGACAAAGGAAATCTATAACATCCCCAACAGGCACGATTCATTCCAAGATAATGTTATACCTCTCAAAGTATACTTATAGTCTCTATTTGAGGAACTACTTCATTTACTTGCCTGGAAATGAAACAACTGATATGAAAAAGCTTTCTGATGTCATAAATTGCATAGAGACAGTGAAAGGCTGAACAACTTCCAGCTGCCTTTTCCAACAAAATAGAAGGAATAACATAAAACCAGCAAGTTAAAAAGGATAAAGAAAAAATGAGATCATTCCTTATATGCCTTGTTTATAAGTGGCTGTAGATGGAATCAATTATATAGTGGGAGAGAAAACAGATGGGCTTTAAAAAAAAAAAAAAAAACCAAAAAAACAAACAAACAAACAAAAAAAACCAACCAGAAATTACTGAGCCAAAAGTCTTAGAAAACAGAGAAAAGATCCTGTGGAAAGATCAGGATATAGCTAACCTTAATATATTTCTTTGCATAATTCAGGTAAGGATTGGGAAGAAGATCCTGAGCTTGTAAATATTTTCTGATAATGAAGACTCTTAGATTAACAAAGTGCAAATGTAATAAATGCTGCAATTTTTCACTGGAAACAAAGAAGTACTGGTGACAATAATGACCTAAATGTGTCCTGATTTCCTTTCTCAATTATAACTCTACACAATCTACATCACAGGCTGCAAATCATTAGGATTGCAAAAGGCCTAAGACTTCCTAGTATAAGGAAATACTATTCAAATACTTTGTTTTCCCCTTTACAGATATCTCAGTTGCAGGCAAACTTCTTGATGTTTTTGTTACAGGTGATACTCTACAAATAATCTCATTTAACAGGTGAGACTCTACAAATAATCTCATTTCACAGGTGATAGAAGAAGGATTATGGGATAGGGCTGCAGCTGGGAATGAGCCTTGACCAGCGGGACTCCTCTGAGATGTCTTCTGCTGTCAGCCTACTGCAGGACTGCCCACAGAGCAGGGAGAGCACGGCACTGTGCTCCCAAAGCAGAGCACAGAGATGGGAAAAAGAATTTGAGTCTCCTCCCATCACCTGGGATTAAACTGGTCCATGGCTCATTTTTATTCAAATGCCTTTCTTTTCCAGAAGGACAAACAAATCCTGTCCTGACAAAAGGGAAAGGATTAGGAACTGGTTACATCATGGAAACATGTTGCTAAGTATTTTATAGTCTCTGGGACACATGGGAAGACACAGGAATTTGGAATTTATAAATTTCCCTGAAATAGGCAGTTCTTGCAATAATCCAACCTCCTCATGCAGGGATTATGAATAGTTTAATTTATATGTCTGTGCTACCACCCTGCTTATCCAATGCAACTTCCATTTCTAGCCTTTCATGTACACCCTCAGATCTACATGATCCCTCTTCTAGTGCTCAACTGGTCAAACCTTTGACACACCTAGCGGAAAATTAATTCCCACAAGTCAAAGTGAAAAAGTTACCCGCTCTACCTATCCTCAGAGCTGGACTCTAATCCTCACAGGAAATGGTTACAGAGAGCAGTGCTTAAGCTGCAGGAGTCAATCACTCAATTTGTGCTTATGCAGCACCCAGCAGGATGGGCAGTCCCGTTTCCATTCTTTCCTATGTGCAGCACTGTAATAGAAATAAATAATAGCAATAATATTGCAGCACTGAGCTTGCTGTTCCCTGCCACTGCTTAATAAATTTTCATTATTATATTAAGGAAATCCAAGTGTGTGTATGTTCTGTAATTAGTCATCTCTCTGCCATGCAGCGTAGCTAGTCCTTATACTCTCCCTAGTGATACAGATGTTAGCAGGGGAGCTCACAAATGCATTCCCCTGTAAAGGCAGCCTCTATATGTTTCACTTCTTTTAATTATCCTCATTTTAAAATGCATTAAATAACACTACTTTTCACATCTGGTCCTCCTATAATTTTATCTAACAGCTCCCCACACCCTCAAAAGGGCAATCTTTCACTTTAATTGCATATTAGAGCTTATTTTTGGGGAGGCAGGCAGCTATTTATTAATTGAGCTATTTCCTCTCAGTGACAACGAAGTCCAGCATTCACTGAGTTAAGTGTGGGGTAGCTGCTGCCACTGTCTGTGATACATTTAGTTTCCCAGAAATCTATATTCTTCAAATTTCCATGAGTAAGTCTAGAGCATCTCTACCAGCATTAGCCCGACAATGGAGAATAGGATTGCTGGTACAAAAAAAGTCATGTTTGGTCTCTGATTTCTACTCTTGTGGCTCCTGCACCTAAGCTTATCATCACTGCCAGTGAGATATATGCCTACTTATCAGTAAAGAAATAAAGAGAGTCTGACAGACTCAGAAATAAAGAGAGTTGGAAAATCTGGTGTGCTATAAAATACCTGGCAATGCAAAGCATGATTATGTATGCAACCAACTCCTAAAAATACCATAGCTCTTAACAGAGGGTTCATTACCTAGACAGATGAAGTAGGTTTTTCCCAAGAAAACCAACATTTATATTAAAGGAAAAAAATTAATTCTGCTTATTTTGACTAGAGTGTGTGGAGGCAAGAGGGAAGTGAAGATCAGCCAGGAAAAGAGACACTAGATAAAAGGAACAAAACAGACCCTGGTGAGAAAATTGCCTCATTAGGTGTCAGAGGCTTATTGGTGCCTGTATGATGTCTGTATCTGAAACTCCTGCCAATAAGTCTGCAGTACTCAGAGCTTTGTACATTATTGACTGTTTTCCTGACAGATGACATCAACCATCTGTGTCCCCAAGAGGCCACTCTGCCCAGGTGTGTTTCTCACACCTCTTCTAGAGAACTGGCTGAACTGGGCATCAATCTGAAGCTTCTGACTTGGAGGAGAAATGGAAAAAGCCCAAAGAAAGACCACAGACTGATGTGATGGGGCCCAGCATGGCCAAAAATGTTCTTAACAAGAGGAGGCATTGCCCTGCACACTGCCACAAGGTCATGAGTAATTTCCTAGACAAGACAAGAATGCTGCAGCGAAAAATCTTTGTCTTTAAATCTGTGCAATCCTTCCCAGAGGCTTCCCTAGACTTTTGCACTTGCTTTTGGGCAGGCTTGGCCATGACAATGTATTGCCCTTGAGGAATTAATACCTGCCCTGCTACCATAAATGAGCAGCTGGTCTTCCATAAGGAGGGATTGCCAGCAAACAAAAGGATTTTCCAGTATGTCCCACTAAAATGACTTTTGGCAGGAAAATTAGAATCTTTCACAATGGACCAATTTTAAGGGATGCCTGTACCAATTTCCACAGAAACAAAACATTTGATTAAAATAAAAAAGGCAAAGACAGACAGCACAAAGAGATTGGATTATAAACTCCCTCCAGCAGCCAGGCACTCCCTGGCCTCTCCAGCTTCTTGTGGGGATTGTTGCACTTTGCAGACCTAATCATTGCTTACCTAGAGAAGAGAGACATGCTGTCCATTTGCTACCATGGCCTCTCACTCCCCATCAACCCCAGGTGCTCACACCACCTGTGACATGAATCCACAGTTCCCACATGTAGATTAGGGTAATCTTCACCCTCCCTTTGTGGTTCTACTTCATCTGAGAAAGTAAAGCTTTGAGGTCAGGACCATAATTTGAATCACACAGACCAGGAAGGAGAATTCCCATCATTGTCCCATCACCTGAGAAAACTCCCACTCTACAAAGCTCCTTTAGTTGTGATAAGAGGCAGTGAAGTCTGGCTTCCCACAGACTTTACCAAGTGGGAAATCACTTCTGTAATAGCTTTAGTTTCTTCTAGAATTACATTAGTAACTAGATTTCAGTCCAGTCTGACTTCAGAATCAAGCTGCCCTTTCAAATATTTTATAATTTTGCATGAACGTAACCACCTGTTTTACTATAGTAATAGCCACAATTTTTCTTTATTTAACAAATTGCATGAAATTTAAACAGTTTCTTGATTTTTTTTTTTCCTCTTCATGACAGCAAAACATCTCAAAGAACAAGAATTCAATTTTAAAAACTTCTACTGTTGACCAGTGATGTTT
>VWZN01000351.1:264857-281058 GCA_013396955.1 Regulus satrapa | reverse complement strand
GGGGAACACAGGAAAAAGTACAAGCGGGCTGAAAAAAGGGGGGGGGGGGGGAAGGGAAGACACGACGACTGTAGGAAGCAAATGCTTCTCTAAACCTTCAGATCAATCACAGCAACAAAAAGTTTCCTTCCAGAGCCCACTGAATTCACAATACTGACTTCCACTGTCTGCTTGCTTTATGAAAATAATTTTTTCAATAAACTTTCAGCGACTTTAGGGCTCAGCTAAAACAACATTCAAACAAACTGATCTCTGCCAACCAACTAAATGTGATTTTCAGTGTCAAAGGCAGCTCTACCTTTTGCTACAGAAGTAGTTTTGGTTACAACTATTATTTATGGACATTGCAGCAAAGCAGACAGTGACTGCCCATTAAATAGATAGTTCCCAAATAATGAGTTTCACAGTCAGGGCAGCACAGATTCCATCTGTAAGTTGTCAGCCACTGATCCACAAAGCACTCATGACTTCATAGTCAATGAGCTGGATCAGGCTACTTTCTCTAGTTCAGTACCATGACTTCTCTCCCTCCTTTTGGTAACTTCAAGGAAAAAACATGTCCTTGAATATACCAGAAATATATCAGTAGGTAAAGCTCGCTTAAAGTACTTAATAATAATATCAAGGAAAATTATTTAAAGCAGTTGTTGGAGCTTTCCACCAACTGGCAAGTACCAAAAGAGTACCTAGCCACTGTGCAACTATCCAAAGGCAGGATGTTCACATTTCTGTTGGAAACTTAATTTTCTTTTTTTTTTTTCTTTCTGGTTTGCCACAGGTAAGCTTCCATATGCCATCATTTTTGCACTGCAGATGCTGCAGATGCCCAATGCATTGCTGATTGTATGGCTGCTCTCTGTCTGAGGGAACACAGATGTAAGGGGGGTTAAGGACCTGCTACCACACCCTGTGGTTTCTCAGTGATCTCTGATATCAGAAGCTGGGGTCTCAAAACTTGGTCTCTGTTTCCAGCCCCTCTACAGAGGCATCTGATCAGAGGTCACTGTGCACTGAGTCACTTAAACGGGGAAGATACCTCAAGATACTCTGAAACAGAAGGGGAAAAATGGATGAGTAATAGTGACCTAATGTAAAATGTACATGGGAGTGCCAGCAAAAGGCAAAACAAACTCTGATTCTACATCCCAGTAGCAATAAGCACAAGCCAAGAAAGAAATATATAAATGAAGTTGTTGGCTGTTTGTTATTTTAGAAATGCCACATCCCCTCACAAAGGTTTCTCCTCAGAGTCATTAGTTTTCCCTTTGCAACAAAATGAATGATGAGGCAGACTGAAAAACATTGTGTTCCATTCAAGAACAAGTGGTTAGAATTTACGATTAGGGTAGGTGAAGGGGAGAAACGAACATCTCTTTGCTGACAGGAGAGCTGCTGCTAAGTAAAGGAGTCAAAAACACAGCCCATAGCTTTTCTTGGGGTCTAGCAGAGCCTTGGTCCAGAAAGAAAAATAAAACCAAAAAAACTGTGACTATAATAATCAAAATTATTTAATTCATCTAGACAGGAAAATATGCAAAGCATTTGCAATTTTTTTTTTTAACCTAATTTGTGCTGAAGTTTCCAGAATCAGTGTCCACTTCTTTCCCCAAGCTATAGCCTTGATCCCACAAATAAGAATTGCCTTGTTGATCTGACTGCACTTAATATTGACTCCTAAAAGTTTACGTCTTCTGACATGTTTTGAAAAATTGGTATCTAGTTAGGCTTAAATTGCATTTTGCAGCCACTTCTTTATGAAATTTGTGAATTCACAATTTATTAGTATTTACTGCTCATTATTTGGGAGATACTTAGTTAATGGACAGTCCCTGGTTATTACATAAAGGACTTATATTTTAAACAATGGAACTGTCTTTGACATCCATGATTTCTAAATTTGTCTCAAACAAAGAGTTTGGGACTCAGATCTCATGTTCCTCCTGATTTATCAGTATCACATAACATGGCAATAAATCTCTTCGAAATATTTTTGTTTAAAAAAAAAAAAGCGCCAAACAAAAAACCAACCAAACAAAGTTAAATAGTTTTAAGAAAGATGAAAATTTCTATTCAGAGAAGTTACTTTCATATTATGAGAAAAACCCAAATTTTCTCAAATAAAGGCCCTATTACACAAAGGCAATGAATTTAAAGGAAAACACTGTGTCTGGATCTGTGCATAACAAATAATGGATTTGTTCTTTGTCCAAAAATCTTCTGTCTTACAATGACTTCAATTCTCAGTAAGAGAGCTAAGTTTATATTACACTGAATTTATAAGCCATAAAATCAGATGTTTCCTGATGTACTTCTATATGTTATCCCAAATCAGGTTATAGTTGACTGTGAATAGAGCAATGTGACAAAACCTGCACTATATTATGCTATATTAATCCCTCTGTGAGAAAATTAATATTGTGCTGCTGTTAGAGTGGATCCTATTCATGGAAATAAAAACAACCAATAAAACATTCTCAACCATGCATACAACGTAAGAACTCCTTGAATTTACTAATGAAAAAGAGTAGAATATCATAATACAACTAATGCTGTAAATTCATCAGATCTTTTTTTAAAGTACAGAGAGCAAGCTCAACAGAACCTCTGCAAGTCTGCTACCTCAGAAGTAATATTTGTCTCTGGTCTCAGTGTACATGTACATGCCTCAGGATATTTGTGCTAGCCAGGAGGAGAAGAGCAAAGAGTTGGCAGGAATTCCTTGAGAAAGCACAGCACAAGAAGTCCACAGATCATTGTCTCCTACTTACTGTTTTCTGCCACCTACATCTGCTCATGAGAACTACCTGCTTCTTCCAAAGAGACTGAGGTGCAGATGCTAGGAAGCTTTCTGTCAAAATCTCATTCTGATGGCAAACTGGATTTTAATCTACCAAGGAGCCATTTCCTCCCATTTTTTCCTAATTTCTGTCACTTTGGGACTGAAAAATTTTCAGGTTTGGAGAAAAAAAAAAAAAAAGGGTGGTAGAAGTCACTATCCCATACAATAGTCACTATCACATACAATAGATCCTGAGCCACTCAGGAGATTCTGGTGACAGTGTCATCTTGTCTGCACCACAATTACACCCATGAGTCCCCACATCCTGGGTGGGGCCCAAAGAGGTAAAAGATAAATTATACCAAACAAATCAGTGAATGACTCAATGACAGAACCAGGTTTTTGGATTCCATCTCTTTTCCAGATCACTTTTGTCCTAATAAACTTCCAGATGATTCCCTAATAAGCATAGCAGTGCTTATATGTGGGCATTTGAAAATTCTGCTGTCTAAACTGACATTATAATATAATCCCATGGTTGGAACACTAATTCTCTTAATTAACTTCTAAAAGTAACTCTTATCTGTAGTAAGCCCATTTGCACAATTTAAGGTCAGGCTCTAATGAGACCACCATCCACAGTTGCAAAGACTGAAAACTTGCCTTTGATATTTTATTTTCTCGACATCCATAACCCTAATCATTCTAATAAATATCATTTTTGCCCAGATCATCAATTTATTTTTCTGCAGGGTGCTTCTTCTGCTTTTATGCTGTTCTGGTTTTATTTGTTGAAATTACTTTGGAGCAAAGGTCCAACATAAATAAATAACATGAAATGCAATGTTCCTCTCTTATTAGATTTTTGGGCCTCTGGAACTCAAAAAATAAAATTAAGTTATTATTACATTTCTTATCTTTCTAATGGTTTATTAAGCCAGGCAAAGGAATACTTTGGAACAACCTTCTCGTGATGTTTAGAAATGTCCTGCAACAAAGAAAAACCAAGCATCCAGCAATATAACATAAAGACTCTTAAAATCACCTAAAAGGAACTGCTTACCTATGTAATCTAGGACAGCTGTCAGGGAAAGGTTCTGCTTAACTTTAATTCTCATTTTCTCTTCACCTTCCTGCTATGGCTATTGGTCCCGTTTGGCTTGTGAGATTCCCTGGGACACAGCCTGTGTTAGATATTTTACACTGTTTTCACACTGACCAGTGAATAAGGTCTTTATTCTTGGGAAAGGTCACTGGGCACTACTGCAATGAATCCAAGCAGCACTGCCAAGCAGCCTAAAGTCATTTTCCTCTCTGCCATAAGCTGCTCTTCCTCTCTCCAATTTGAAAATAGGAACAGAAGGTAATGTAATAAAACTGCCTGTATGAAACATCTTACAAGAACTGATGGAAGTTGATTCCATATTTCCATATTTTTTTTCACGCTGGCCTTGTTCCCATACTGGGGATGGCCAGCTATCTTTGTGGTACACCAAAATTTGCCCACATAACTACCCTTTCCCAGAAGGGTTTTCTCAGGTTTCTGTCCCAGCTGATTTGGAAAAGAAATCTACAGGTGAGTGTCAGGGATTAAAACCCTTTTGCAAAGTTACCCACAATGGATTTCAAAGAATCACAGAATGGGTTGGGTTGGAAAGGATGTTAAAGACCATCCAGTTCCAAGCCCCTGCCTTCCACTAAGCCAGGCTGGTCAAATACCCATCTAACCTGGCCTTAAACACTTACAGGGAAGGGCAAATTGAGTTGCTGCAGCAGCAAATAAATGTTTTTGTGTGGTTACAGCATTTGCACCCAATTCACCTGGACTAAAATGAAGATTTCAGCACAGTAATTTCCTCTTAGAGCTCAAGAAAGGTCACTGCAGACAAACACAAAACTGTTTTATGCTGCCACAACCTTGCCCAGGGCTCTTAAATGGTCCAGAAAAACAGTAGTGTTTCCTACTCCTATTGGAAGCAGAATCTGACTTCTCCAATATCCAGTGCAAGTCCAGGAATGCAGTAACTTTATGTAGTAATTTTATGGAGTGCTCTGTATGGATGGAGATTACAGAGTTGGAGGGAGTGAAGTGCACAGCTCCTTCCACTGTAAATGCCCTTTCTTTAGTTTATCCTTTCAGGCATATCTCAGCCTTGTAGAGGTTTCTGTGCAAGAAAAAATGGGAAGCAGGTACTGCTTTTGGATAAGAGCATCAACTTCAGAAGCCATGGATAAATGCACACAGGTGAGACTAATAATAATATCTGTATTAACCTTTTCAAGAGAATGAAATGCAGCAAAGGCCTAATGTTTACAGCTAAATGCTCTTCCCTACACTTAAGGCAAAATTCCAATTTCATTGAAAGCTGTGGAGAAATTAATTTTATGTGTAGTCAAAATTTCACTCTTATTTCTTTTCTCCAATATCTTTGCACACAAAAATAGAAATAGAATCCAAATTGTCCTTATTTGAGGTAAATACATCTCAGTGTTGAGATTCTGAAAAGGCCTCACTATCAAATTTTGTACACACATCCTGAGAAAAAGTTTGTTAAAAAATTACATAGAATTTTTTTTTCCATTTAACTGTGGATATTAAATAAAAACACAACAGTAAATTACAGTACAGCATTCTTTAAAGCACATGAGTTTAGATATTTGCCTAAACATAAAATCACACAGCAATCTGGAGCTCAAAATATTACTTCTTATGTTTCTTAGGGCAGGACCAAACAGCCACCAGGAATGGTGGCCCTGGTGCCATGTAATGTACTATTGCAAACCAGCAAATAGTCTCTACAAAAAGCTGCCCTACAAAACACCCACAGAATTATTTTCATATTCCCTTTCCTGAATCCAGAAACTAAAAATTGAAGTAAATACGCCAAGTGTTAGTAAAGAAAATAAAATCATGTTGCAGAGTGTAACTCCTGCTTAGAACAGTATTACAGACCTTTTCCATGTCTCCCTGAATTAGCCTGAACCTCTGCTGCTTTACCAAGGTGCTGCAATTTAGAAAGTTATTCAATAATTGCACGTGAACAAACCTTCAATTGCCTCCCCTGTGCTCGTGCATTGATGAAGCCTTTAATTAGAAGTGAACATATACTATTATTTTTACAGGTTTCACAACTCAATGCACAGAGAGAATGAGGCACGCTGGGCAAATTTCCTCCTAGCTGCACTCTGTACCTGCACTGGGTATAATCTTGCTGCATACTCCAAAACCCTGCTGGGAAATGAGACCATTGGTTTCCTCACTCCCAACACGATAAATCCCTGCACACTTCACAGACACACACAAATGTCTTTTCATAAATCTGCTGTGACATCAGAGCAGTCCTGGATTTATTTTATTGAGAGAGGAACCGAGGCCGGACGGACTGGATCAAAAGAACAATTTAATTTTTGACATCTCAGAATAAGGACGCCATATTTCATTTTTCTATTTTCAAGGTTTTTATCAGTCCACAGCACAGCTCTCTCTGGCTTTGGCTGCAGCTAGAAATGATGAGCACTTCTGACTTGCACAAATGCTGTCCCATTTCCTCCCACATAAACACCCACTCCTCTTCCTCCCTGGAACATCAAGGAGGAAAGTAAGGCAACTCTCCTCTTCCAGCCTCCTGACATTCCTTGGGAAGAAATTTTCTCTAGAGAAGTCCAGCCAAGACCGTCCACCTTAAACAGAATCACAGCTGGGAGAATATGGGAAGAAGTCAGCTGCCAAATTTCAATGAGTTTCCTGTAACAGACCAGAATTTTCCAAAGCTCATAGTTTCTTCATGTATGGAAACATCTACAGGAATATAATTTTCCCCGACATAAAGGCAATACTTCTTGCCAGTGCTAAACCCACAGTCATAAAAATGTAATGTTTTTCACTGTAGCATCCCTTTTTAGAATGAACAAAAATATGTCCTGATTTCATAATAGCTTGTTGTTTTTATTGAAAATATAAAGAGGCTAGTATCAGATTTTCAGATGGGGAAAATGGTCAAAATTTTGCCAGTCCTGTTGAACTATTGTTAATGACAGACATCAGTACCAGTCCTGCCTATATCTGATGCAGAAGGATCTGCCTACTTACTGTCACCAAGGAATACCAAAGTGTAGCATTTTTTAAATTTGTTCTTAAAAAAACAGATTCCTCTATTCATTGAGTCTCTTGTTTCTCCTACTACCTGCCAAGAGGCAGGAGAAAGCTGAGATCTGAAGTTTCAAGGCACCAGAAACTTAAGGAGGGTTTTGTAGCAAGACTGAGAAGGCTGTGTGAGCTCTGTGTTGCCACTGCTGGCTCCTGCCTGGCAGCATCCCGGCTCCTGGGCACTGCTGATGCTGCTCCTGCTGAGGCAATCACCTCAAAATATTGTGTGTGACTTCCTCTTCAGGCAGTCAGGACTCAGTTCATTAATTAAAAGCTGTAGCATAACTTCCAGCTGCTACTTCAGTCAAAGGTGAGTCTCTCCTAAGTCTTGCAGGGAAAGGGAAGGACAGAGTCTCAACCATCTTAAGAGCATTAGAAAAGAGAACTGCAAAAGAGTTAACAGTAACACACCTGAAAAAAATGTTATCTGCATGTGGGTTTAGAAGAGTCAGGTAACTGAAGTTACCTGTTCTGAGAATCATGGAATCATTAGGTTTGGAAAGGTGGGAAAAGGCCTGCAAGATCAAGCTCAGCCATTAGCCAGCACTGCCAAATCCACCAGTAAACCATGTTCCTACAGTCCCACATCTACATGTCCTTGGAACCCTTCCAGGCATGGTGATTTCACTCCTTTCCTGGGCATCTTGTTCCAATGCTTGGCCGCCTTTTCAGCGAAAAGTTTATCTTAACTTGAGTGTGGTTATTTGCAGGTTGCTGTATGTTCATAATGTGCTATGCAAAGGCAACACTCAGAGGAGTATGGCCCAAAGCAGAGTGGGTTTGCCAGTACTTTCCCAGCTAGGGATGGCACTGTTCTGCTCACCCTGAGGCAAACAGGAGCTGAGGAACAGCATCAATGCACCAAACGTGAGCTGAGCAGCTGCTGAGGTGGGAGCATGAGCAAGAGCTGCTGCCCAGCCAGCTCGGGCTGAGCAAACAACTCCCACCTTCCTGCAACACGCCAAGGCTTCCCCCATGGGCTCTCAGAGCTCCTTCCATCAGCACCTCTGAAGCATCCATGAAGCAAAAGCTCAATCTCCCACCAACACCAGGCCAGCCAAGACACACTCAGGGCGAGCTGGCAGGGTGCTGGCAGAGCTGAGCACGAACAGCTGCTCTGTCAGGCTGATTCAAGAGCACTGCACTGTGATGTACAGCTGCAGTGCTTGGCTGGAATTGGCTGGAAATACCTTTTTTTTTTTTTTGGTTAATGAGCCTGAGGACCTCTGTGTTTGCATTAAGGACTACTCTGTATGAGTACTTAAACATCAACACTCAATTGAACAGAATATCTTAGGAAGAATGAACCTGTGCTAAATCTGTGCAGTGCCCAGTCTTGAAAAGACGCTCTCCATCTCTCACGATTTAAAAGTCACTCTCATGTGCATCCCTTTGCACCACAACTCTCAGAATGGTATTGTTTCAATGGCTCTCCACTTGTGCACCCATTTTTCACATGGGGACGCAGATGGCATGCTCTAGCCAAGGATGGGCGAATATTCAGGAAAAGAGCATTCCCTAGATAATAAGGGATAAATAATGCAGTGGAAGGAGACTTGTTTAAAAGAGAGTTGTTGGGGTTTATTTGATGTCAATGTGCCTCTAATGTAAACAGTTGATATCAGCAAGAACTTTCTGTTTACACTTATCATGTGTATTTTTATTTAGACAAGGACATTTTTACAGGGAGTAAAGAGTGCAAGGTACACAAACAGAAAGGGGAAAAAGCCTCCTGTGCAACATCCCAGATTTAGTCTTGCATTGTAAACTGAGATTTTTATCTCCACCATCTCAGAGATAACAGTTAGATCTAAGAGTCAGTTATTGGGAAGAGGTGGGAAGAAAAGTCTAATCTGCTGATTTATTAAAATATGCTAACGATTTATAGTGTAAACCTGGAACAGGGTGTGTGTGGGGGCAGTTGTTTGCATCTGCTCAATGCCCTGTTTGTGACTGAACGGAGCAGAAAGGTAGGCACTGGAGGGGGAGCATGGATATTACTTTCACACTACTGACAAAATGGTTACACTGACAAAAAAATCAATGTTCTTGTTCAATTGGTCACTCACAGTACATTTATATTGTCAGAGAGTTTAGTATGCCACTTCACACCCTGGTGACCACTGCCCACAACAGCAGTGTGGATGTGACCCTTAAGTTTGGCTCAACTTTGATTTCTGATGAGCTGCTAGGTATTTGCTTCTCCAAGGCAGATCTCCTTCCTCCTTCTTCTCTCAAAACCCAATATTTAATACAATTCTCTCAGCTGAAATAAATTTGTGATGCGAAAATAAGACATTAGATGCTGTATTTTACAGATTGACACAGATAATCAATACAGAAGTGTATGTGGGCAAAAGCTCATATATAGATGCAATCATTCCACCCTACATTCTGCCAGGTTCTCTCAAACACACGGACTTAATATAGCATCAGTGAACTCACACTGGGAAAGTTTCCCTCCTACCAGGAAAAAAAAAAAAAAAAGGCAAAAAAAGCAGAGTCAAGGTGTTTGAGTTCTTTTCTGTGAATTGTTTTTTTCAGCCAAAGATTGGATTTTAGAATGTTTGGCCACAGCTTGAAACCTAGTAACAATGGTGATGCATCAGCTGGCAACTCATCTTCAGCTGTGGCTTGGTTATCCTTGGGACATCTCAGCTAGGGACTGGTGGGATTCTGCATGCCCTGCTTTTAAGGTCTTAAGAGGAAATTTGAGACACAATCCTTTGCTTTGAGAACACTGACTCAAGCAAAATTTAACTGATATGATAACACTTTATGTTTCCCTTAAATGTGCTTCCTCAAGTTACCCAAAGAAATTTAAATTCAAGAACATCAGTTTCAGCTAAAAGTCATTTGCAAATCAGCAAATCATTTTAAATGCTCAGTGATGAGTCAGTAATATATTTTGGTTTGGTCCAAGAACTTGATACTTCTTGTTTTGATGCTTCCTACTTAAAAGTTCTTGAGCACTTTCCAAAATTAAAACAACAACAACTAAAACACAACCAAACAAAACCTCAAACCATAACCAAGAAAACTCCAAGACTGTAATTTTAACTCTAAGTTCTAGTTATAGATAAATACTCAACAACATTGAAACTTGTCATAGTGAACAAGTTTTGAGTTGTTTTTTTGTCTCAGCTCAGCTACCGATATCACTTGGTGTAAGAAAAATGATCATAATACAGGCATTTTTGCTCAGGCAAATGAGCTTCCTTAATTGACCAAGGAATAATTAATGAGTCCTCAAAAGGAATTAACAGCAGACAGAGAAGTAGGTGATGGAGAATTTAAGAATCTCAGAACATACAATTCACTATTTTAAAACTATTTTATTTTTCATATAACACTATTGCTGACATTTGGCTGTGTTTCAGGATGTATTTATCCCCTCTCCCAACAAGTGTCACCTAGAAAAAACTCAGCTGTCAGTCTCTGATTAGAAGCTTTCCAGCAGTTGAGTGGGAAGTGGGGCAGATGTTGCACTAAGTATATTTTATTCCTGCACAAACCACTTCTCTGCAACCAACTTGCACAAAGCTGCTGTTTTCAGCTACAGCTGAGAAAGGTTCAAACTAGATTTTTTTTCTAGAATGACCTTAAATATTAAACGCTCCATGAAACACTCCTTCTGCTGCATGAAAATTACTCATTTCAGAAATATCTCCACTAGGTCTATCCATTTTACAAAATTCAACAGAGAATATTCAGGGTCACACTGTAAGTATATGTCCAAATATATGTCCAAAATGGAAAAATCTCTCTGTGACTTGAAATTGCAATTAAAAAGTCTGATCCTGCAGCACAGGCAGTTTCTTACCCATGTGAAAGAGATAACTTTAGCACCTTCCAATACATTCTATTTCTGATGGCAATGAAAACATAAGGGGATGAACCTTGTTCTGAGATTAATCTGCACTGTGCTGCTTTTGTCACAGCTTCTTGAAAAGCCAGAGCAGCCTGACGGCTCAAACAGTGGTGAAGAACAGCCACACATTTTGCTATCTCCTGACTCTTGGGATGTTTTTCCATTTGGAACCCGACTGCTCAAAGCCTGAGAGGTTCCTTTTGAGCCCTTATGATGGTCCCAACACAATTTACTCTGCTGGGATCCCATTTCAAGTGGCAGAAATTTTCCCAGAGCCCGTTGGATCTAGATCCTGAAAAGCACCCTCAGGAGAGTCAGTGGTCCTATTGAAATAACAGTGTCTTTTATGATAATTTAATCTATTTGAATATTTGCATAATATTTGAGAAAGACTGAAAAGTAGACAACCCGTGTTCTCCTGTCATGGGCTCTAAAATAATTTGGGGCTGGAGAGGAAAAGTCAGAGTGCTGAAATGCTCTTTTCAATTTGTCTTTTCAATGATTACCCACAGCTTTAAATGTTTGAAGTGGACACACTATAGTCCAAAACTCGTGTGCTTCATTGAAGAAAACATACAAAGAAGGAAAAGGGAAGTTTCTGTTTCCACAGATATTCTCTTGAGGGCACCACAACCAAAAATGTTGTATTGGTCTGTTTAAACACATTCCGGGAGAACCAATGTGTTCTTGTTTCTCTGAAAGAACAAGGTTGCACAAGCTGACAATCAGGGCAAGTATTAATGATAACTTTCCCTTGGCTTCTAGAAATATGGAACATTTGCACAAGTGCTTGTGTGTTTTTGGGAATAAAGGCATGACTCAATTTTGCTTGTTCAAAAATGTTTGGCAAAGTATTTGAAACAACCATTGTCAGTTTGTCTGCTCTTGCATTCCCTTCTGCAAGAAATCCTGGAAGCGAAGAATGAGCCATAATGTGAGAGACAAAATATTGGTTAGTTCTGTGTCAGAATTTATCTTAGACACATGGACATTTTTAAGCCTTGAGAGAATTACAAAGTTGTGCAGGTTCCTCCCCAGACCTTGCTTAAAACACCACCTTCTATCTGATATTGCGCATGTTATTGTGGAAGAAATAAATATCAAACCAAATTTAAAACCAGTGGACAATCTACCACAGTCACATTCACTAAGTTTTTTTTTTTTGTGTTTGTTTTTTACACTCTGTGTCTTCTTTTCATAGCAGTTGCCTCAGTTTCTAACCCCTGTCCCACTTCGGCTTTTTCTGCCACAGCAATCAACCCCCAGCAATGTCTTTCCCATGTATTTTCCACTAACTACCCTTAAATAAACTTAGGAGCTTAAGAAAAATCTTTCTCTGGATAAATTAAATATTTCCACCTTTTGAGGTGTGTTTCTCAAAAAGACATTCTGAAAACCCAGACATTTCTTGTAATACATCACCAAAACCTTTCTTACCTTTTCAACAAGCTCTTTTGAAATTGGATACAGTATAGTGTCCACCAAATTACCTCCCGAATATTCTTCTACTCCGACAGTCAGGATCCTATTCTCCCTGTTATCTATTGATTGGCCAAGAATTCCTACCAAATGACTCTGAAAGTCATTTACTGGAGGAAGTATTTCACTGCATTCTGCACATGTAATTACCACAATTGTATGACTGGGAGGGAAAGAGTTGTTTAATGTATTCAACACTATTTATCATATTATATTCACCAAATTAATATTAAATAAGACAGTACTGCATCTAGAATTTATTATTCTCCTTTTGCTCTAAGCTTTAAGCCTTCTAACAAAAAATAGAAATGTGTCTGGAAAGCAAACTAACAGATATTCAAGGCTGAGTTAATTGGGCTCCCTGCCTCCCTGTCGCAGCCAGACAAAATGCTATTTACAGCCAGATGCTAAAAATCAATTGTGTCTGTGGCTGAATGGAAACCAGGAAGGAACTTCAAATGCCAACAGGAGAACTGAGATACAGAGGTTATCCCATTCATACGTCATATGGCAACAGCCTGGGAAATCTTGTGCATTTCCCAAAAATAATCTAATTAAAATGAGAAGGGGGAAAGACATTTGTCAAAATATGTGCTGGAATTATGCAAATAAATGAGAGAAAACAAACCTCTGTGCTTGCACTCAGGGAAAAAACCCAAAGAGCTGCCTATTTATAGCCACCTCCCCTGGCCTCAGATGCTCTGTGCAAGGACTGCTGCTGGCACAGCTCTCTTCACACTTTGCACCCATTTTACCCAAGCTTAATATCCCTAACTGCAATGGTGTGCCTCCAACTGGAGAGGACATGAAATAGGACAAATTTGGAAAGAAAGTCTTGTCCTTTGTAGAGTAAGATTAAGAGGTTCTGTTGTAAATACAGTTTCATTATGGGTGACATTAGTCAATGCACTTACCCAAACAGGGATACCTGACCAAACCAAAGGTCTTTATTTCTAGAAAAGTATCCTATTACCAAAAAGCTTCACTACAAAAAAGCAGACAGCATCTAATAATCGTAGTTAGCACTTGCATGGCATTTAAAGATCGTGAAAAAATGAAGCAGTCCTGCCTGCATGTTTCTCTGTGTGTTTTCTCCCAATCCAGACCCACAATATCATTTTACCACTGTGGGTAGCAATGTCCAATTCAAAACATCTGCTTAGATTCTCACACAGTTCTTCTGGAGCCTGAGCTGGACTGAAAAGATGGATAAGCACTGAACAAGGTCCCTTTGCTCATAGCCCCTAGCCCGCTAATGCTCAAAAAGCATTTGGACAACACTCTTGTGTATTTGGTTCGACTTTTATGTCCACCTGTGTGGAGTCAGGAGTTAGTTTTGAGTCTTTCTGAGTCTCTCCCCACCCAAGGTATTCCATGGTGGAAGGTGGCTCTGTCTATGGCAGGAGGGCTGGAACCAAGTGAACTTTAAGGTCACTTCCAATACAAACTATTCTGTGATTCTATTAAACCCTGCAAGAATGTTAAAATATTTGCTAAGGTGTCTGATCTACAGGTAGGAAATTCTCATTATCAAGCAAAGAGCATTCACTGGAGCACCACAGGATGGAGAAATTTTAAACAACCCCTTCACCATCCTGCCCTTCCTACAGCAAGACAAATTAGCTGAGATTTAGCAAGAAGGTAACCTCCCTTCTCACCTCTCCCCTCCTCATCCCGCCCCAGGCTGCAGCCTGCAGTAAAGCAGCCATTTGCTCAGCTGAGCAGCCTGTTATAAAATTGTTGACCGGGAAAACAGAAAAAAGTCAGCTGGCTAAGTGATTGCATAAAAGAATGATTAATGACAATATTTGAGCTATTTTAGTGCAAATGAGGTTATTGGGAAGGACACATCGAAATTAACTTTCTTCACTTACTTACTCCATCTTCAGGAATTGATTTTAGCTCTGGAAAGCAGATAAAAGCTGTGAAAACTTATAGATGATCTTAAAAGAGTGGCCACAAGCCCAAGCCACATACTATGATTGGAGTCCTATGATAGGGTAAAAAAATCAAGGTGAAGGGTAGACATTCAAAAGGCAAAGCTAGGAATGTTTCTGGGCTGTGTCTCCTGAGGCAATACTGCAGGGAATATGCTCAGGATTATATTTCTCTGGGCTATCAGGGCAATCTGGGAACTGTCACTGGCAGCAGGAGCTTAACTGAGAGTAGCAGAGGTAGCAGCAGCAAGGGGTGCACAAGTGTGGAATTCAAGCAACAGCTGCATCACTCCAACTGAGCCCAGAAGGGGTTGTGAGGGGCATGTGCACCAGCCTTGCTGGGACAGATCTCATTTGGGCCTCTGCTCTGCGGCACAGAGCAGAAAATAAAACACTTCAATCCTACAGCACCCCCAGACCTTTACAGGTTAGACACAGAGCACAGGGCTCACACAACTGCTTCCTCTTCCCCAGACGATGCCCTGCACCTCACAGCCTTGCAGCGCTTGGGTGTGACCTCTCTGTGTCCCCAGATCCACAGAATGAGCAGCAGTGCTTTGCCAATCTGCCAGCTGTCCACAGCGTGAAAGGCAAAGAGCCCCAAGAGAAGTGTGCTGGAGGCAGTGGAGAAGTGTGGCACATGACAAAATGTCCAGGAGGTGCCTCCAAGGTGCAGCATTTCCCCCACTTCAGCAACGCCCCCAGTGACATCTGAGTGCTGTGGAAAACCTCCCCCCATCATCTGTCTGGATATGGGTCTCACCCAGGGGCCAGTGCAGTACCATCCCCTGGAGAAGAAAATTCATCGGGGCTCAGACTCCCAAAGTGCACAGAGGAGAGGAAAATTCACACTTTTTGTGCAGGGAAGTGGAACAACACCAATAGGACAGAGATCCAGGGGCCCCAGAAGTGGTCATCAGTGAGCACCGATATTATCAATGCACAGCAGGACAGAGACTGTGAATGCAGAATGACTCAGCCAGAGCCACAGCAGAGACCGTACAGCTGATATATCCCTTGCATAGGAGATAAAAGCTTGGAAAATAAAAGTCTTCAGACCTAACAACAAAGGCAGAATTCAATGCAGACTCTGAATGCAAGAGCAGAAAGCATCCAGAGGAAATTTTGTCATTTGATGGGTGAAAAAAAAAAAATAATCCGGCCTTTTTTAAACCATGTTCAGAGAGATGTAAAGTATTTGAAATAGGACAGTAGATAGAACACACATCTAGGATTGACCAACTGAAAGAAATCAGTAAACCTGACCTATACTTCAGCTGCTTGGACAAGAGACTACAAGGGATTATTTTTATACTGAAAAGGGAATAATCTGTATCAATAGTGATTTTAAAGTCACATTGAATCAAATCTCAAAGGCATGAAACTGCATCTTCTGTGGATAAAGGAGTAACAGGAAGCATTAGATCAGGATGAAAACATTACTGAGATGGAAAATTGTCCATATTGGCAGATGAGACAAGAAAATAGGAGAAGCACTCGAACTGTCACTATCAAAAATAGCATCAGAACCTGAAATCTTCCATGAACTTCCATCTAAACCCTTCCCAAAGGTCTTTAACCCAGTCCAGTCCCATCTGAAGTACAGGTTTATAATCACAAGCTGCATAATAAAGTTCAAATGTCCAAAATCATATAATTAACTAACAAATTAATGTCTCTTTTAAACAGCCACCCAAGATCAACAAGACTTAAAGACTTCCTCATTTCCTTCATGGACTGGATTTAGGCATGGTATATGCATTTAAAAGTTTTGCTCACTGAAATCTCTAATCTCCTTGTAATTTGCTACCCACCTCAGGACTGGAGACAATGTTTTTTTTTTCCTTCCCCCATTTGTCTATCTTGTTAATTGTAGTTTCTTTGGCTATAAAGCCTTTAGTTGCAAGGACAGAAAATACCCTGGAGCAAGAATTATATTTTCTTATCTGTTTTAATAATGCATAACAAAAGACTGGTAATAACCTAAA